>SJYQ01001308.1:213245-225351 GCA_006410935.1 Redunca redunca | reverse complement strand
TTGCTTTTTCCATGATCCAGCGGATGTTGGCAATTTGATCTCTGGTTCCTCTGCCTTTTCTAAAACCATTCTAATTAGTGTCCCCTTTATCTTCATTTATCCTGGTAACTTCTCAATTCATTTTTTTTTTTTCTTGGAAAGACACTATTAGGTTCCTAATGGCACAAACTATATAGTGGGATCATGACCATGAGTATTAAAAGAAAGTTTTCATTAATGGGCTTCCCTGGTGGCTCAGACAGTAAAGAATCTGCTTGTAATGCAGAAGACCACCATTCAATCCTGAGTCAGGAAGATCCCCTGGAGAAGGAAATGGCAACCCACTCCAGTATTCCTGCCTGGAAATTCCTATGGACAGAGAAGCCTAGCAGGCTACAGTCCAGGGGGTCGAAAAAGAGTCAGACACAACTGAGTGACCAACACTTTTCACTTTTTGTCAGGGAGTTTAAGAGGGCAGTCCTAGTTCTGGCAGCTTCCCAGGTGGCTCAGTGGTAAAGAATCCTCCTGCCAATGCAGGAGACACACGGCAGGCAGGTTCGATCATCGGATCAGAAAGATCCTCTGGAGGAGGGCATGGCAACCTGCTCCAGTATTCTTGCCTGGAGAATTCCATAGACAGAGTAGCCTAGTAGGCTACAGTTCCATGGGGACGCAAAAAATCAGACATGACTGAGCAACCAGCAGTCATGTTAATTTTTAACATTAAACCATAAATGTTAATAGCTATATTCTGATAGAGAAAAAAAAAAGTAGACCCAACTCAAAGAGATATGCCAACACATTCTATCTCTAACGCTGATGGCTGCAATGTATGTGAGTTACTTTTTTAAGATATAAATTTATTTACTTTAATTTGAGGTTACTTTACAATATTGTATTGGTTTTGCCATACATCAACATGAATCCGCCATGGGTATACACATGTTCCCCATCCTGACCCCCCTTCCCTCCTCCCTCCTTGTACCATCCCTCTGGGTCATCCCAGTGCACCAGCTCCCAGCATCCTGTATCATGCATCGAACCTGGACTGGCGATTCGTTTCATATATGATATTATACATGTTTCAATGACATTCTCCCAAATCATCCCACCTTCTCCCTCTCCCACAGAGTCCAAAAGACTGTTCTATACATCTGTGTCTATTTTGTTGTCTCGCATACAGGGTTATAGCTACCATCTTTCTAAACTCCATACATATGCTTTAGTATACTGTATTGGTGTTTTTCTTTCTGGCTTACTTCACTCTGAATAACAGGGTCCAGTTTCATCCACCTCATTAGAACTGATTCAAATGTATTCTTTTTAATGGCTGAGTAATACTCCATTGTGTATATGTACCACAGCTTTCTTATCCATTCATCTGTCGATGGACATCTAGGTTGCTTCCATGTCCTGGCTATTGTAAACAGTGTTGTGATGAACATTGAGGTACACGTGTCTCTTTCAATTCTGGTTTCCTCGGTGTGTATGCCCAGCAGTGGGATTGCTGGGTCATGTGGCAGTTCTATTTCCAGTTTTTTTGAGGAATCTCCACACTGTTCTCCATAGTGGCTGTACTAGTTTGAATTCCCACCAACAGTGTAAGAGGGTTCCCTTTTCTCCACACCCTCTCCAGCCTTTATTGCTTATAGACTTTTGGATCACAGCCATTCTGACTGGCATGAAATGGTACCTCATTGTGGTTTTGATTTGCATTTCTCTGATAATGAGTGATGTTGAGCATCTTTTCATGTGTTTGCTAGCCATCTGTATGTCTTCTTTGGAGAAATGTCTGTTTAGTTCTTTGGCCCATTTTTTTATTCGGTCATTTATTTTTCTGGAATTGACCTACAGGAGCTGCTTATATATTTTTGAGATTAGTCCTTTGTCAGTTGCTTCATTTGCTATTATCTTCTCCGATTCTGAAGGCTGTCTTTTCACCTTGCTTAGAGTTTCCTTTGTTGTGCAGAAGCTTTTAATTTTAATTAGGTCCCATTTGTTTATTTTTGCTTTTATTTCCAATATTCTGGGAGGTGAGTCATAGAGGATCCTGCTGTGATATATGTCGGACAGTGTTTTGCCTATGTTCTCCTCTAGGAGTTTCTGTCTTTGTGACAGTACCATACTGTCTTGATGACTGTGGCTTTGTAGTAGAGCCTGAAGTCAGGCAGGTTGATTCCTCCAGTTCCATTCTTCTTTCTCAAGATTGCTTTGGCTATTCAAGGTTTTTTGTATTCCCATACAAATTGTGAAATTATTTGTTTTAGCTCTGTGAAAAATACTGTTGGTAGCTTGATAGGGATTGCACTGAATCTGTAGATTGCTTTGGGTAGTATACTCATTTTCACTATATTGATTCTTGCAATCCATGAACATGGTATATTTCTCCATCTATTAGTGTCTCCTTTGATTTCTTTCACCAATGTTTTATAGTTTTCTATATACAGGTCTTTAGTTTCTTTAGGTAGATATGTTCCTAAGTATTTTATTCTTTTCGTTTCAATGGTGAATGGAATTGTTTCCTTAATTTCTCTTTCTATTTTCTCATTATTAGTGTATAGGAATGCAAGGGATTTCTGTGTGTTGATTTTATATCCTGCACCTTTACTATATTCATTCATTAGTTCTAGTAATTTTCTGATGGAGTCTTTAGGGTTTTCTATGTAGAGGATCATGTCATCTGCATACAGTGAGAGTTTTACTTCTTCTTTTCCAATTTGGATTCCTTTTATTTTTCTGCTCTGATTGCTGTGGCCAGAACTTCCAAAACTATGTTGAATAGTAGTGGTAAGAGTGGGCACCATTGTCTTGTTCCTGACTTTAGGGGAAATGCTTTAACAATTTTTCAACATTAAGGATAATGTTTGCTGTGGGTTTGTCATATACAGCTTTTATTATGTTGAGGAATGTTCCTTCCTTCTATTCCTGCTTTCTGGAGAGTTTTTATCATAAATGGATGTTGAATTTTGTCAAAGGCTTTCTCTGCATCTATTGAGATAATCATATGGCTTTTATTTTTCAATTTGTTAATGTGGTGTATTACATTGATTGATTTACAGATATTGAAGAGTCCTTGCATTCCTGGGATAAAGCCCACCCACTTGGTCATGGTTCCAACATATGGAGGCTGAACAACACGCTGCTGAATAACCAGCAAATCACAGAAGAAATCAAACAAGAAATCAAAATATGCACAGAAATGAATGAAAATGAAAAGACAACAACCCAAAACCTGTGGGACACTGTAAAAGCAGTGCTAAAGGGAAGGTTCATAGCAATACAGGCATACCTCAAGAAACAAGAAAAAAGTCAAATAAATAGCCTAACTCTACACCTAAAGCAACCAGAAAAGGAAGAAATGAAGAACCCCAGGGTTAGTAGAAAGAAAGAACTCTTAAAAATTTGGGCAGAAATAAATGCAAAAAAAAAAAAAGAGAGAGAGAGACCATAGCAAAGGTCAACAAAGCCAAAAGCTGGTTCTTTGAGAGGATAAATAAAATTGACAACCATTAGCCAGACTCATCAAGAAACAAAGGGAGAAAAATCAAATCAATAAAATTAGAAATGGAAATGGAGAGATCACAACAGACAACACAGAAATACAAAGGATTACAAGAGACTACTATCAGCCATTATATGCCAATAAAATGGACAACTTGGAAGAAACGGACAAAGTCTTAGAAAAGTACAACTTTCCAAAACTGAACCAGGAAGAAATAGAAAATCTTAACAGACTCATCACAAGCACAGAAATTGAAACTGTAACCAGAACTTTTCCAGCAAACAAAAGCCCAGGTCCAGATGGCTTCACAGCTGAATTCTACCAAAAATTCAGAGAAGAGCTAACACCTATCCTACTCAAACTCTTCCATAAAATTGCAGAGGAAGGTAAACTTCCAAACTCATTCTATGAGGCCACCATCACCCAAATACCAAAACCTGACAAAGATGCCACAAAAAAAGAAAACTACAGGCCAATATCACTGATGAACATAGATCCAAAAATCCTTAACAAAATTCTAGCAATCAGAATCCAGCAACACATTAAAAAGATCATACACCATGACCAAGTTTGAGTTATATTTATAATCACAAAACCTCACACCCAAACCTCCAACCAACCTAATCCATTTCCTTCTAAGATGGAAAGACAAATGAGGAAGAAGAAAGACACTCTCCTTTCTGCCAGGCTGAAAGCGGGCTGCTTCACCCAGGTTGTCAGCAGTTCCCATGATAATCACAGAGAGCAGGGGCCACTTGCCGAAGTTACTGATGAGAAAACTAAGAGAAGTCAGAGCTAAAGAGGGCCTGTCTTCTTCCCCAAATACGGTACCACTCACAGCTGCCCGGCTCCAAGGAAACCATACCACACCCCCCAAGCAGAATCACATGGCAGGTTGCCCAGATGGCAATTGTCATAATGAGCTGGTAATTAAAGCTCTACAAACCCTTTCAAGTGATGTCATCACTTCCCGGAGAGTTTCAAAAGAACGTTGAATGTTCTCCAAAACGATACGACCAGTTATAGACTGATGACATTCAGTGTGATTCATACCTTATTACCAAAAAGAATGAAGTGGATTATTTAAGAAAAACTTCTATAAATTAAATTGAATTCATTAACGCAGGCTAGCAGGCACTGCAAGAAGATGAGAAACTGGGCTCAGCCTGTGTTTTTGTGCCTCTGGTAACTTGGTCTAACTCTGAAGATCATAAACATTATTGAAAGGCCTTGAAGCAGTCACCCACAAATGTCTCTAAGCTTCTGGACTGCATGACTCTTATCCAGAATTGGTAAGAAGTTTAAAATATATTTGGTTTGCAGGACTTCTCTGGTGGTCCAGTGGTTAAGAATCTGCCTTCCAACACGGGGGCCATAGATTCGGTCCCTAGAAGGGGAACTAAGATCCCACATGCCGTGGAGCAACCAAGCCTGTGTGCTGAGAAGTCTGCATGCTGCATCCAAGATCTCAAGTGCTGCATCTAAGACCCAGCAGACCAGACAAAGAAGCTGTTTCTAAAAGTTCTTTGGGTCTTATTGCCTCTCTAGGTCTTTGTCCATGCTTGGCTAAAATTCTAAGGACAGAAGCAACAACAGTGAAAAGACAACTAAATAATCCATAGAATTTGATAATCTATTAATATACACATTCAGGCTCTGCGTCACCAAAAGGCGGCTATATCAGTAATCATGCTGACATGCCCTTTGTATGCAGAACTGAAGCTTTCATAATTACTCTGAGAGCAGCCAGACAGAACCATGTTTGGAATTTCTAATCCACTTGATTGTTTCCAGTGAGGTTTTCTTAATCAAGGATGATCTGAGAGAATTCAGTCTACCCTTTCAGAACCCATACAGGGGGAGGTGGTTATGAACTGGGACTCTAGAACTGCACTGTCCAAACCACGAGGCATGTGTGGTCACTGAGGACCATGTGGTTTACCATGGCCAAGTCCAGGTTAGAAGTAGCAGGAGTGTCAGATGCTTGGTGGATCTCAAGGATTAGACAACAAAAAATTCAAAGAATGTAAAATAGCTCAATAACGTTCCTACTGATTACACGTTAAAATAATTTTTGGATTTATCAGGTTAAATAAAGTACATTCTTAAAAATGGTTTTGCCTGTTTCTTTTTAAGCATAGCTACCAGGAAAGGTAAAATTGCACTGTATTTCCTTCAGAAAGCACTGCTCCACTGCCACAGAAGACCTGTCATTCGCCAGCCGGGTGCCGCACAGCCTGCATGGATTGTGCGAAACGCAAGGACTCCTGGCAGGGAACCCAAGCAGAGGCTGAAATACATGCTGTGTTCTGGCAGCCATCGCAAGAATGGGAGCCTTTCACTGCTTTGTGCCCAGAGTCACATAGGCGGGGGCAGCCCAGCTTACCAGATGCCCGTCTCTGGGTGAGTTAATGCACTTTCTTTCCATTTCCCTCATCTGCATCATAGGGAAACCCTCTGGACCTTACAGGATTTTTTCAAAAGTTAAATGAGTTCATTAATGTCCAAGACCTGGGCCCTAGTTTGGCACATAGTAAGTATTTAATAAATGTTAGTTACTGTTGGCTGTTCTATATAAACTGTTCAGAATTTTGAGTCTTCCACAGAGGTGTTTTCATTCTAACACCATCCTTCAGGTAGGTAACAGTTCTCTAGCTCAGCCAACCGTGATTTAAAAGAAAGTCAGAATGAGTGGACAGGCATGGCTTCCCAACAGTTGACCGATGACATGGAATCAGCCCAAGAAACTTCAGGTTTCACCTGAAGAAATTTCACCATCACTACTGGGAAAGGCGTATGTAAGTAGAAAATTTAAGAGTCAAATGGAAATCTGAGGAAAGACAAGAAATGCCAAATAAATCATTTGTCATCAACTCACCATGACGATATCTTTTCCCCTCAAAATGAATGTCAGGTGTATAAGGGTAAAATTTTAATTAAGCTGCTGCATGAATATTAAATGACCTTTAAAACAACGAGTAGACTTGAAAGGGCTATTTCTCATCATTACGGTCTGTGTCAACCACGATCTAAACCTCTAAGGCCTCACAAGGGGCACAGCATCTCAAAAGCGGCACGATTTCACCTCCAAGTGCAAGGGGAAGAGGGCACCTGAGCGGGAGGAGCATTCCCATGGCGGGGTTGGGGTGGGGATGGTCCACCTGTGGGGAAATGAGTCACCAGCATGAAGTTAGTTCGTTAAGCTGTAAGCCCCATTACCACCCTGTGGCACCGACTGTACTGCAATTACAGCTCTTCCGAGAGGCAGCCAGCCCCCGTTTTCAGTAGAGAAACACTGGTTTGGACAAGCTTTATAAATGATTTTCATTAACGATCATTTACCATTAGTGCCAATCAAAGCACTAAATGCCCATTTTGCTGTGGAGGTGACCTTTGACCCAGTTCCCTCTCTAACCGTCGAGGGCTAAATGTATTGTGACAACTCCTAATCACATTCAGTGCAGCTGAGATTTGATGGCACTGGCCGTCCCATCGACTACAGGCAGCCCTGGCAAGGCCATCCTATTCCATTTCTTTCTAGAGATATGTACATCAGCATCCCAGGGACTCGAGAAAGAGACACCCTTCCTGATCATCCAGGGCATATTTCAATAGCTTAAAAACTCACCCAGGTACACCATCGGGCAATGAGAACACATTTCTCTTCTTTATAATTCAGGTTTATAGGCCTAAAACACATAATCCGATCAGCCCAACTCTAGGAAAGTAGATAAAAAGCCGGTCATCAGAACCCACCCATCAAAAACAATCCTCTCCAAATCCATGCATGATGATTTGCAGCTCAGCTTCAGCTCATAAAAAGGGAATACAGCTGTGTGATATTTAATACCAAGGCACCGGCGCCTGACTTTGTACTAATCCAGGATAACAGGTTTCCAGAAACGTCCTGGGAAACACTGGGAAGTCTAGACACATAACAGGAAAATCATTTCCTTTGAAACTCGAACGCCTCAATTTGAATGAACACGAGGAAATGATGGCCAGCGGTTCAGAAACTAAAATGCTGAACTCTGAGCCTAACTCCACAGCAGGGTCAGTGACAGCTTTTCTGTTCCTCAAAGAGATGAGATCACAGGCTTCTCCAGCTAACGTCTGACCCCAAACAGGGGATAAGGGATGCTAAGGCAGAGACCACGGGGGAAAAGAGGAAGAAGGTTTACAGAGAGATGCAAAGGACGTTTTCTAACAAAAAGCTAAAGCCAAGAGGCAGCTACTTTAAACAGCGCCTGTGGGGGACCTTCTCAGGCAGGTGTGGTTACCACGCATCTGCTGCTGTGTCAAGCCCAGCTGACCGCACACTGTGTGCCTCCTCAGTCACTCACTCAGTCGTGTCTGACTCTGCGACCCCACGGACTGTCGCCAGGCTCCTCTGTCCACGGGGATTCTCCAGGCAATACTGGAGTGGGTTGCCATGCCCTCCTCCAGGGGATCTTCCTGACCTGGTGATCGAACCTGCATCCCCTGCATCTCCGGCCTCAGCAGGAGGATTCTTTACCACTGAGCCACCTGGGAAGCACCCCCTCCTGTGTTCCCTGATATTTATGCTGGAGGAGCAGCCAGCTGGTCCCACCCTCCCTTCCACAGGAAACTGACATCTATTTGTGGCAGACTCAAGGAAAGGTGATGGTTTTTATCTTCATACAAATATTTAAGGAAAAGAAAAATCAACCCCACAATGTCAGAGGCTACTCCAGTGTTGTGGAAGTTAAACAGATGGTTTACATTCACAGGGCCGCTTTCTACAGTCACTGGCAAAATGCTGTATGCTTTATCAACAGCAACAGAGTTGAAATGATTTGAAACTGGGTTACACAGACATCTTTAAAAACAAATAAAAAAGTCCCATTATCATTGCTTGCTCTACTTGGAACCAGCGAGAACTTAGAAATCGAGGAGAATGTTTTCCTCAGCAAGTAAAACTGAAAACCAGAGTGAAATCACTTTAAAGGAACAGGATGACTTTTCCGTGAAGAAGCAAGCTCCTGGACAACTGAAGCCTGGATAATACGAATGGCAAGGGCTTTGCACAGGCCAGCAGCTTTGCTAAACCGTCCACTCATCCTTTTTTATTTGTAGGAAATGTGGAGTACAGCGAGGCAAGCATGGGGTCACAGGGAGCAATCCCAGCAGGCAGCGCTCACACAAGCACCATTTAAGGTGTCTGGTCCTGGTGGCAGGTCCCACTCTTTCGTGGAATTGATGTAATCAACTGAATATTTAAATCATGCAGTTCATTCATCTTGGCTGGTGCAGTTTCCTGGGCAACCAGCTGACTACAGTTTGCTGTCCGCTCCTTCAGGGATTTGGTGGGCTGGTGGTTGGCATGCTTCAACCCCTCTGACAGGTGGGGCTCACTGTCCATTCATCAGCTGGTGCTCTGGTTTTACATATTAGGGTCCGAGTCTGTGAAAGCCTAGCCCAGAGAAGAAACAGACAATGCCCAGACAAATGGATGTGCTGAGCCACTGGGAGTGGGTCCAGAAGGTGCCAAATTCACAAAATTCATGCCCTCCTGCAATGAGCTTTTCAGCAGGTCTGGGGCTGGAAACTGGGACTCTGCTATTGGACAAGCTAGATTCTTTTCCTCTGAGTTAAATGCACACAATTACACAGCTCAAGGTCCTGAAAGCCCATGGTTTTCCACAACATTTTTTTAAGTGCAAATAATATAAGCCTAAGGTGATACAGTTAACCTATAATGAGCTCATTACATCACCTTTTAATTGTACCTTACAAAGAGAGCTCCCTGAAGCTACCAAGTCAAGACCCGCCTTCTGTGTACCTTTATGCTACTGGGCACTTTGGATATAGATTATGGCACTGTTTGTGCTGCTTTAAGTTCAAAGTCAATAAAACTAAAAGCTCTGCTCCCCTCTTTAAAGGTACACATTTACAAACAAGCCACCATTAGGAAGAAAATATTCTACATGTTCCTTCAAATAGATTGTGTTTTAGCAAAACAGGGCAGTTCCACTTAATCCAGTTTCCTTTGAAGGCAAAAGGCTTTGGAATTTAGTCTTTTAAAATGGGTCACTGGCAACTGTGTCAATTTTCTAATTTATTCATTGTCTTAACCTTCACCTGCCCAGGCACTCCAGGCAACCTATTGACAAACAGTCCAAGCTGAAGTTGAACTTAGGGGGAAAAGCTCCCTGAACAACATTTAGAAACAGAGCCATGAGCCTGAACCCCAGGGAGAGTGTTACAGTGGAGGCTGAAGACCAAACATGGAAATACAGAGATTAAAATCCCAGCTCCACTACAGACGTACTGCTCCCCCGGTAAGTTATTTAACTTCGCAGAGAAGTTATCAGAATCTCAGAGAGGTAATCTCAATCACTTAAGAGATTGGAATAACTGGAATAATTTTAGATGTTAACATTTAAGCAGTGAGTAGTTCCAGACATATTCTGATTCGCAACGTCAGCGTCACCACTTAATGATGGTAGTTTACTGTTGCCATTTTACAGATGGGAAACTTGAGTTTCAGTGAAATTAAAAGACTTGCCAAGTACACCCAGTCAGTCAACAACAGGGCTGGGACTGAGACCCAGCCTGTCGGACGCTGACTTGTCTCCTTAATCATTTTACTTAATACAACCCAAGGTGGATAACAAAATTTAGTGAGATGATACATGTAAAGCACATTACCTAGCCTTCACTAAGTACTCAGAAATTATGGGGCTTACTTTAATTTTTATTTATTAGTTTATTTTGTTGAAGTGAAAAAGAAACAGATCCTTCCTCCTTGCCTGGGTAAAATTCCTGTTTATAGAATGGAAAATTTACTTATACTATTATAACAGCAGCAGCAATAATGCATAATAGTAACAGAGGAATTCAGGGCATGGCTCCAAGCTCAAAAGGTCTGGGTTCCAAACCAAGTGTCATGGACTGAGTGCTTGTGTTCCCCAAATCTGTGTGCTGAAGTTCTAACTCTCACTGTGGTGGGTCTGTGGGAGGTGATTAGGTTTGGACAAGGTCATGAGGGTGGGGCCCTTGTAAGGAGATTAGTGTCCTTATAATGAAGAGGAAGAGAGAAACCTCTTTCTTTGTGCACACACTGAGGACGGTATATGAGCACACAGCAAGAAGGCAGCTGTCCAGAAGTCAGGATGGAGCCCCCACTAGGGACCTTGATCTTGGATGTCTCAGCTCCAGAACTGAGACATAAACGTCTATAGTTCATGCTGCTCAGTCTGTGGTGTCTGCAGACAGCAAACACCAAGTCTGCTTCTTACTGGTGGGATCACAGGCTAATTGATGAACCTCTTAAAGGTAACATCTGTACCACATCCCCTACTTCATAAGACTGTAGTGAGAATTACAAGAGATGATATATCAAAAGGCACTGAACAGGTGCCTGGCAGAGACTAAGGAGTCTCTAAATGTCAGCCATTGTTTGGGGATGGCTCCTGCTCTCACAGACTCCGACTCTTCCTGTGTAAAATCAAATGTGCCTGTTGATATGTCTGTCGTCTGGGGGCTCACACACTAACAGGTTTCCAGCACTGCTGGGAGGCATCATTCATCCAACCTCCAGGATATTTTTGCTTCTGCTCCCATTCACCATCATGGCCCCAGCGGTACTAAAACTACACAGAGGAGCCAGGCAGGCTTTTCTGTCTTCCCATGTTCCTTCCTATATCCATTCAGCACTTTTTCTTTTTAACGAGCTCCTTTCTACAAGTAGGTTCCTGAGTCATTCTCTTTTTTAATATCCTGATTTCTAGCACATGCTCTGTGCTGCTTCCTCCTGTACCAATCTAACCACAGCCACGCCTGCAGGTGGCAGCCAGTGGTCTGTTCTGAGCATCAGAGCTCCACAATCTCCAGTTCCACACACGAACATGACCCCATTCCTTCTCCTTTGTCCAACTGTGACCTGCAGTGAAGTCCATCTCATGTCCTAGAGATTTCAGATTTCCTCTCCCTGATAATGAATTTACAGACACTGATGGAGGTTCGTGACATTGTACAGGAGAGAGGGATCAAGAACATCCCCATGGAAAAGAAATGCAAAAAAGCAAAATGGCTGCCTGGGGAGGCCTTACAAAAGCTGTGAAAAGAAGAGAAGCGAAAAGCAAAGGAGAAAAGGAAAGATATAAGCATCTGAATGCACAGTTCCAAAGACTAGCAAGGAGAGATAAGAAAGCCTTCCTCCGTGATCAATGCAAAGAAATAGAGGAAAAGAACAGAATGTATTTCCATATAAATCTTGAAATTATTTGTTCTAGTTCTGTGAAAAATACCGCTGGTAGCTTGATAGGGATTGCATGGAATCAACTTGCCTGACTTCAAGCTCTACTACAAAGCCACAGTCATCAAGACAGTATGGTACTGGCACAAAGACAGAAATATAGATCAATGGAACAAAATAGAAAGCCCAGAGATAAATCCACGCACCTATGGACATCTTATCTTTGATAAAGGAGGCAAGAATATACAATGGAGTAAAGACAATCTCTTTAACAAGTGGTGCTGGGAAAATTGGTCAACAACTTGTAAAAGAATGAAACTAGATCACTTTCTAACACCACACACAAAAATAAACTCAAAATGGATTAAAGATCTAAATGTAAGACCAGAAACTATAAAACTCCT
>SJYQ01001308.1:186175-212673 GCA_006410935.1 Redunca redunca | reverse complement strand
ACTATGCCAAAGCCTTTGACTGTGTGGATCACAAGAAACTGTGGAAAATTCTGAGAGAGATGGGAATACCAGACCACCTGACCTGCCTCTTGAGAAACCTGTATGGAGGTCAGGAAGCAACAGTTAGAACTGGACATGGAACCACAGACTGGTTCCAAATAGGAAAAGGAGTACATCAAGGCTGTATATTGTCACCCTGCTTATTTAACTTATATGCAGAGTACATCATGAAAAATGCTGGACTGGAAGAAAGACATGCTGGAATCAAGATTGCCAGGAGAAATATCAATAACCTCAGATATGCAGATGACACCACCCTTATGGCAGAAAGTGAAGAGGAACTAAAAAGCCTCTTGATGAAAGTGAAAGAGGTGAGTGAAAAAGTTGGCTGAAAGCTCAATATTCAGAAAACTAAGCTCATGGGGTCTGGTCCCATCACTTCATGGGAAATAGATGGGGAAACAGTGGAAACAGTGTCAGACTTTATTTTTGGGGGCTCCAAAATCACTGCAGATGGTGATTGTAGCCATGAAATTAAAAGACGCTTACTCCTTGGAAGGAAAGTTATGACCAACCTAGATAGCATATTCAAAAGCAGAGACGTTACTTTGCCAACTAAGGCCCATCTAGTCAAGGCTGTGGTTTTTCCAGTGGTCATGTATGAATGAGAGTTGGACTGTGAAGAAAGCTGAGCGCTGAAGAATTGATGCTTTTGAACTGTGGTGTTGGAGAAGATTCTTGAGATCAGTCCTGGGTGTTTATTGGAAGGACTAATGCTGAAGCTGAAACTCCAATACTTTGGCCACCTCATGCAAAGAGTTGACTCATTGGAAAAGACCCTGAAGCTGGGAGGGATTGGGGGCAGGAGAAGTGGACGACAGAGAATTAGATGGCTGGATGGCATCACCAACTCGATGGACATGAGTCTGAGTGAACTCCAGGAGTTGGTGATGGACAGGGAGGCCTGGCGTGCTGCTATTCATGGGGTCACAAAGAGTCGGACATGACTGAGCTACTGAACTGAACTGAACTGAAACTACAGCTGTATACTGGATGTTGAGCAGAAAAACATCATTTAAAGAAAGTTATTTGCTCTGGAGCAGAAAGAACAGTCTAACATTTAGCCTGAATTTTTCATTCTTCAACCAGTGGAGTCAGCATGGCATACGTCAAGCCTTAAAACCATCTTTGTTTCTCCCCAGCTATTGTGGATTATTAAAAAGTCTTCACTAGTCCATTTTCTTTTTGCCCTGTAGTCTTTGAACTTCATTAGAAATGTTGACTCTTGAGAATGTAAGCTTTTGCCATATAGCCAAAAGATATTGAACTTCTCTCCTGGAATCATCAATTAGCATTTTTTTGGTTTCTCTCCTCTGTTGTTTATGTATTTTGTGAGTTAGACTCATTGCTCTGAAATGAAGCCAAGGCTTTCCCACCGATTTTTAATTAGGAAAAAAGTGGAACATTTTGGTTTTCTGCCCCTTTTCTTTTTAAATATTTAAGACACAAGCACCAGTCCACTAAAAAGGCATCTTTTTACCCTTCCCAGAAATGAGAGTATACCATGCACCTTCTAACCAGAACCACCTCAACAATGAGAGCGCATATTCAGTTCTGGGTACCATCTGTCCTTAGAAGCAAGGAAGCTCTAATGGACTGAATGCTTTCCTGGAGCACAAACGCTGGTTGCAGCTAGGCGACTTGCCACACTCAGGCTGTCTCCCAAGGGTACTGTCTGAGCAGAAACTAAGCTCCCAACTGCTCTCCTCCCATCTTTCCTCCCCCTATTTCCTTTCCTTAATTTTACTAGAGTTGATTTACAACATCGTGGTTATTTCTGTTGTACAGCAAAGTGACTCAGTTACACACATATCTATACACATTCTTCTTCATATTCTTTTCCATTATGGTTTATCACAGGACACTGAATAGAGTTAGTGGGGCCTTGTTTATCCATTCTATATGTTACAGCTTATATGTGATAACCCTACACTCCCACTCCATCCCTCCTCAAGCCCCTCCCCCTTTGTTAAGCACAAGTCTGTTCTCCATGTCCGTGAGTCTGTGTTTCATAGGCAGGTGCATTTGTGCCATAGATTAGGTTCCACATGCAAGTGATATCATATGGTATTTGTCTTTCTCCTTCTGATCTACTTCACTAAGTTTTATCATCTCCACATCCATCTATGTTGCTGCAAAGGGCATTATTTCATTCTTTTCATGGCTGAGTAATATTCCACTATATATATATGTCCCAAATCTTCTCTATACATTCATCTGTTGATAGACATTTAGGCTGATTCCATGTCTTGGCTATTGTGAATAGTGTTCCAGTGAACACAGGAGTGCATGTATCTTTTTTAATTAGAATTTTTGTCTGGGTATATGTCCAGGATCACATGGTAGTTCTAGTTTTTAATTTTTTGAGGAACCTCCATTCTGGTCTTCCTAGTGGCTGCACCAATTTCCACTCCCACCAGTTTACATTCTTCACCCTATTTCTAGGGTGCACTTACAGTCACTGTTCCATTCATATGTCAACTCTGCCAGGTTTTTCTCAGAAGAGTTATATTCACGTCATCGTTATTTGAAGCCAATCACTGTGCCCCCAGTTCCAAAAGCTGCATTATAAAACAAACACATTTTGCCTTTAGACTATGAAGTTAGACTTCTGGGCTTTGGCCTGCTAGATCAATTTCAGGAACAGAAAACCAACAGAGTATCTGTCGTTTTCATAAATGTGTAGGTATCACTCACTTTAGAACAAACAAGAATGATACATAAGAAACGTGAAACAGAAATCCTTTCCAACTGGAGATGCTTCCAGGTACCACCAGCAGACCTCTGCCTTCTATCTAACTTCTGTTCTCCTGACTCATCCCTCATTCATGCTGCTGATATACTTATTACAGTCTTTTCATGAACTGACTAAATTTTTACCCATCCAAAACTATTTTTATTTTGCCTTCATACTTGTAGATTGGTAACGTGACTGAAAATAGAATTCTAGCTTCAAAACCTGCCCTGTTCAGAACTTCCCTGGTGGTCCAGTGGTTAAGACTCCACATCTGTGCTCAGGAGGTGCAGGTTCAATCACTGGTTGGGGAACTAAGATCCCATATGCTTTGTGGAGTGGCCAGAAAAATACCATTTGATTGTCTCAATAAAAGCAGAAAATCATTTAAAATAACAACAAAAGACTCTCTTGTTAGGTAACTAGTCAGACATGAGCAGGTCCCTCCCCATCCTGGAAGGCTCATCTTTCCCTCTGTCACCTGGACACTTGTGATCAGACACCTCCAGAGACCCTCCTCTTTGTGGTTAAGGACGGCTCAGTTTCCAGACTTATCAGGACCAAACCAGGTATCAAAAACCCAATGGGATTTCCAAACTGCCAGTACCAGTTGGCAGGCAAGGACCCAACAGATGACTCAGAGTAACCCAGAGTTCACTATGCCCTTTTAAAAATAAATTCGCATTTACAGTTGCCAACAGTCTCATCACTAAAACAGTGCAGAACAGGGAGAGGGACTTTACGTCACTGAGAAACCAACCCTACCCCAGTCGTGGGACCGCCTCTGGTTCTGAGACAGCCCACTCGCCTACTTTTCTTGAGGGTATACTTTCACTTCGCTTAATAAAACTCCCGGTGCTTGAAGCCGCTCTATGTCTCAAGTGAATTCTTTCCTTCGGGAGAATGAGAACTGAGGAACTGCCATCCACAGTCGATACCCTTGCCCTGCAGAGTGAAGACCCTGCTTCCTTATCTTCTGTGGAAACAGGCAGGATATCACTCTAATTCAGATGCCTGGGTAAATAATTTGCTTCCTCCCCTCTCTAGAAGCTTCTGGGATCCTCTCTCTATCCACAGAGTATTGGAATTCCCTTAGGATATATTAACTATATTACCATGACTTTTGAGACAGAAACCCTCGTCAGACTCTTCTGTACTTGGTAGGAAGCCCAAGGAGTATGTAACATCAGCTACGGCCACAGGGCTGCTGTAAACAGTGTTATCAGTTTGGGTCTTTCCCCCCCATCTCGCAGAGGTGGTGTCCTATGTGTTGGCTTTTCTCTGGCTGACATGGTCCTTCACAACGACCACTTCTGGTTTCACAATTAACAGATCTGTAAGCGCTGGGAACCTCAGGAAAGGCAGGAGCCGGTCTCTCGGTTTCTGCATAGCTCCCTGAAGAAACACTGATTGGGCAGTTCTAGAACACAGCAGAGGAGCTCTTAGTTACCAAGAGGAAAAAAGCGGAGCAGACGACACAAGCCCACAAAGCGAGCAGTGGGCTTCCTTTCCCCTCATCCTGCTTGGCACCTGCTGGAACCATTCCCCGTCTAAGAACTGGTATTTCTTCTACTAAAGAAAATTTCCGTCTATTATTTCTTAGCTAGGTTCTCTCTTCCTTTTATTCTTTTTCTGGATTCTGTTGGAATCAAGCTGGATGTCTAGACCTCTGCTTCCTGCCTCAGTGCTCTTCCCAGTCTCCCAACCCTGTCATCCTCGCTGGTCAGTGTCGGGGGTTTCCTGGGCCCTGTCTTCAAAATATCTCAGCCCCATTCAGCTCCTTACCTAGCCATGACATCTGTAATATCAGCAATCTATGTTTTGATTTTCAGAAACTCTTGCCCATTTTCTGGATGAAAGCTATTTACTCTGAGAACACTGGTGTAAGCTGTTTTCCATTATTTGAATCATTTCTGTTTCATTTAGATGAGTCATTCTGTTCATCTTTGTGCTCTTGTTCTTTTCCTGATGATTTTCACCAAATACCTGTTTACTCGTTCCTATTTTTGAATTACATGTCGACTGAAAAAAAAAATTGCACAGCGTAAAAGTTGAGAACTATGTTTTATTTGGCAGACATTCTAAGGACTTAAGTCCAGGACACAGCATCTCAGATTACTCTAAGAGGCAGCTCCACAGAAGTAAAGGAGGAGCCAGGATATACAGGAGTGTTTGCAACAAAGATCAGGTAATTGGAACATCAAAAGATTACTATTCAAGAAAACCAGACATCACAAGTTAAGGAATTTAGTGCTTCTCTATGTGGTGGAAGATGCAAGAGGCTGGACTCACTGCAATAATTTCTTCGATATGAACCTCAGCTCTGCAGACCAGCATCCTGTGCTTTCTCATGTGTCCTCAGGGTTCACCCCTGGGGGTGGCTGCAGTGGCTGATGGCTTGCTGGCAGGCGTCCTGCTCCCATCCTGAGTCCCCTGGGGGCAGCTGTACTGTGACAGCTTTACGGCTGCAACATGCTTTGTTTACCGATGTGGCAGGCGATATCTTTCAGTTGCACATGGTTTAGGAGAGTCAGTGTGGATCTTCTTTAAAGCTGTAAAAGTTTTTTACCAGTACCTGAGCCTTGAGGAGAGGCTGAGTGCAGGTTCCAGATGGGACAGTCGAGCATGGAGGGTGTCAGTGGGCACACCCCCCAAAACACCCAGGCACAGGCATGCCGCAGACGGGGAGCAGCACAGCCACTGCGGTGACAGACTGGACGTTTCCTTCCTGGGCACGGCCCTGTCTTCTGTTTTCCCCATCGTGTCTGTCGTGGAGATGGGGATTTCCCGCACGCACAGCCCCACCTCACTCACAGACTCCAGCAGCCTCACTGGAGAGTGTCCCAGGACGGATCACTTTCTTAGGAAAGTCCTTTTGCCTTAGCTCAGGGACAAGCCCGCTCCGACAAGCTGTTTGGATACATAAAGGATGGGCCATCAGCACTGTCTACACAGTGAACAGCTCTGGTGGCTGCCCCGTGGCCCCTCCACCCTGGTGCTGATGTTGACTCCAGGCTGGAAGATGCTCTGGATTTCTGTTTCTACCTGAGCTTCCCTCATCAGGCCAATCCCCCACTGTTTTCCACCTTCCACACACTTGGCAAAAGTTCTGCCCACCAACAGTACCTTCACTTGTTCTCCTTGTACTTTAAATCTTTAAAAAAAAATTTTTTTTTGTAATTTTAATGGAAGGGAGAAGAGTGAGATGCATATCATCAGACTACCATTTTGAGTCAGAAGCCTCTGGGCACCAATTAAATCCTACTGGATTGACAAAAATTTAAATGGCTGGTAACACTGCAAGATGGCGAACGTGTGAGAAATGGAGAGCAAAGGAGGCTGGGATAGCCTTCTTGGAGGGAATGTGACAGTCACCATCAACATATTAAATGTCCATAATTCCTGATTTTTTGTAGTAGCATATTTATAATCTACTCTAGCGTGATATATTGTGGGATTATGTTTACCAAAGCACTCTACCCAAAAGCAAATATGTAGTTGAAGGCATACACAGGACAATGATTGAACAAGACTGCACATCCGTAAGATGGGTAAAGAAGGGGTGTAATCTATTCGTGATGGCTTTGAAAGATGCCCAAGATATATGATTAACAGTAGCAAGCTGCACGAGCTTGTGTTTTTGATGATGCATCTCAATATAATAAAATGAAACAGTGGATATTTAAGCTGTGCCTTGCACATCCTGGTATATTATAAAATGCTTCTAATATAGTTCTTTTCCCTGTTTCTCCTTTTCTATTTGCAACCTCTGTGTAAACCAGGCCCACAGTTAATGGCTACTGTCAATTAAAATCAAGCAATAAGAATGCATGAAATGCAAGATTTCTCTGAAAAAATAAAGTACTCATACAATATACTGACCAAAAAAGTGTTGTGATCATGAATAAAACATGTGAGTATTTAGAAACATTTAATTACCTATAATTTTCATATTCACACCTCCCAAATTTTAGGTATGCAAATTCTGTAGCTAATGTCAGCATCCTTCATGCCAAAATCTGAATGCATCTTCATTAAGGTGAAAATATTTTCACCAGACAATGTCTGTGTGACAACTTGCCGGGTCAGTTTCCAGTGGTGTGCCACATCCACAGAGGCCCTGTGTACTGTTCTCTTTCCTTTCTCTTTCTCCACAAACTCTCTTTCCCCTTCCTTGAACATGTCAGAGTAAAGCACAGCAGAGCCAGGACTGGAATTTTTAGGTGAAAGCAAAATTTTTCATAGAAACAATAAAGCTTGGGCTTGTTTTATAATTTCAAACATGACCTATGAATACACTCACTGCATCTAGAGGTGCTTAAGCAAGTTTTACTAATAAGCCCATCAAAGTCATTCTGTATTTCTGTCACAGTGGTTTTGATTTAGAGCATTTTTTTATTCTTTCTTAGCATCTGCATCTTTCTGCTTATATTGCCCATTTGTTCTTGCATGTTGTCTACAGTATCCATTAGAGTCCTTAGAGGGTTACTCACTCTGATCATTCCAATGCCCCCACTATATTTAAGTCTAATTCTGATGCTCACTCTGTCTCTGCAAACTGGCTCTGCAAAGTGCCTTATAGTATGCCTTGTAATTTTTTGTTGAAAGGTGGACATGATGGACTGGGTAAAAAGCACTCCAGTATAGTAAGCAGGCCCTTAGTGACGGTGAGTGTGGGGCAGGGGACGCAGTCCAGGGTCCCGCAACTGCATCTCCCCTGAGCCTGTGCCCCAGGCTGTGACCTTTGCACATGCTTCTCAGTCCCCACCTCACCCATCTTAGGTGGGATAGGATGGCAGAAAGGGGCCTTCCTCAAGGTAGGTTCTGATCAAACACCAGTCCACTGGGCCCTGGTGAGCTAGTCTACCTTGAAAGCCAGCCTTGGTAAGGAGAACAGAATGCTCTGGCATATTTTCAGACTGGTTACCTTACCCCTCTCCATGTTGGAAGCACATGGCGATTTCTCTCCCATCTTCACTGTGAGAACCTGGTGCTCCTGGAGGTAAAACGCAAGTGCTGCTGCTGCTACTGCTAAGTCACCTTAGTCGTGCCCAACTCTTAGCGACCCCATGGACTGCAGCCTACCAGGCTCCTCCATCCATGGGATTTTCCAGGCAAGAGTACTGGAGCGGGGTGCCAAATGCAAGTGCGGGATCTCCAAAGACCAGGCCCCACTACAGCTCTCAACCCTCAAGCTTGCCCAAACTGAGTCTCCAGTGATTCACCCGAGTTATGGGTCAGGCTTTCCCACTCCGGCACTGGTTCCTGCAGAGACGTCTGCTCCAGGTAAGTTATGATACTGTGTTTGCTTGCCTCTCCTGTTTGAGGGGCAGCAGTTTGCCCTGTGACCTGGGTTTCTCTGCTGGATCTAAGAGGAGTTGTTGATTTTCCATTTGTTCATCTTTTTTCTTATTATGTAGATGGCAGAGAAGACATCCAAGCTCCTTGTCAGAACAGGAAAAAGGGAAATTTTATAACTCAGTACAGGCTGCTTATTTGAAATGTGTCTGTGTTTGGAAGTATCTTTTTGCCTTTTCATACTATTCATGCTTTTGAACTGTGGTGTTGGAAAAGATGCTTGAGAGTCCCTTGGTATGCAAGGAGATCCAACTAGTCCATCCTAAAGGAAATCAGTCTAGAATATTCATTGGAAGGACTGATGCTGAAGCTCCAATACTTTGGCCACCTGATGCGAAGAACTGAATCATTGACGAAGAGCTTGATGCTGGGAAAGCTTGAGGGCAGGAGGAGACAGGGACGACAGGGGATGAGGTGGTTGGATGGCATCGCTGGCTTGATGGACACGAGTTCTGAGCAAGCTCTGGGAGTTGGCGATAGACAGGGAGACCTGGTGTGCTGCAGCCAATGGGCTTGCAAAAAGTTGGACATGACTGAGTGACTGAACTGTTGGAAGTATCTACTCCTATTTTTTAAATTACAAAATGAAAGGAGAAGTCTTAGACTTATTCAGTAAATTAGCAGCAGGCCATATGAGAGTTTAGAGTCTCTAACTATCAGACTAACACTTCTACTAATAGGGTCATACTTACCTCCAGTGCAATGCCTGGAACTTTTCTTGTTAGAAACTGATGGTTACAAAGCCTTTAACTCTAGCTGGTGTGGATGGGGATGGAGAAGAAGATCCTACTAATCCTTTGCCTCTACTGATTTACTAATGAGAATAACAGTTGATGCCTTCAGATACAAGGAAGCTATCAAGAATAGGGCAGCTTCAAATCAAAACTACACGATACCACCTCACACCAGTCAAAATGGCCATTATCAAGAAATCTACAAACAATAATGCTGGAGACACTGTGGTGAAAAGGGAGCCCTCTAATACTGTTGGTGGGAGTATAAATTGGTACAGGCATTTTGGAGAACAGTATGGAGGTTTCTTAAAAAAAAATTACAAATAGAGTTACCATATGATCCTGCAATTCCACTCTTAGGCATATATCTGGAGAAAACCATAATCTGAAAAAATTCATGCACCCCAGTGTTCACTGCAGCACTGTTTACAACAGCCAAGACATGGAAGCAACCTCGATGTCCATCAGCAGAGGAATGGATAAAGAAGATGTGGTACATATACAGATGGAATAATACTCAGCCATAATAAAGAATGAAATAAGGCCATTTGTAGCAACACTGGATGGACCTAGAGATGATCATACTAAGTGAAGTCAGTCAGAAAGAGAAAGACAATTACCACATGACATCACTCATATGTGGAGTCTAAAACATGACACAAGGGAGAGGGGTATATGTATATATACGGCTGCAGAACTAACACCATAAAGCAATTATACTTCAGTTAAAAAACCTATGACATAATTGAACCTATGAAATGGAAACAGAACCAGGGACATAGAGAACACTGGTGGTCGCCAAGCAGGGGTTAGTTAGGGGATGCGTGGAGAAGGAGGCTGGGGTTAACAGACGTAAGCCTTTATATACAGAATCGATAAATAACAAGATCCTACTGGACAGCACAGAGAACTATATTCAACTTCTAATGATAAACCATAATGAAAAAGAATATTTAAAAAGGCCTGTACACATGTATAACTGAGTCCCTTTAAGCTACAGCAGAAAATAACACAACATCGTAAATCAACTGTATTTCCATTTTTTTTAAGTGACACTTCATTACACTCAGAGCATTTATAATGCTTGATACTAAATGCTTATTTGAACGTGTCTAATCTGGGAGCATGTATTCCTACTGTTATATATATGAGAAAATTTTGCTTATATTACACAAATAAGTCCACTAAATTAGCAGCAGGTTGTACATCAAAAGTCAGCGGCCTTGCCTCTCAGACTAGCTCCTCTGCTAACAGGGTAAAGCCCAAGTTGACAAGTGCTGCCCAGAGCCTCTGTGCTAGTTCCAGAGTCATGAGTTTCTGAAGTCCCAGGTCCAGGAGGTTTCTCTCTTCACTGTGCATCTCTGCATTGATTCCAACTGATTAGGTGTTGCCCACAACACTCTCTATCTGGTGAAACCAATATATTTTGAAGGAAGAATGTATAGCTCTTTGATGCCTACTGCTAACTGTCAAGGAGAGAGGACCACAAACTCACATACCAGTGCCGGAGAAAGATAGTCAAGGGTACAAACCAATCAGGGAGCACTGAGGGTAGTGGGCAGCTCCATACGTTCATATTTTTCACATGAAATCCAAAAAAGCAGAACTTGGTTTCCTTTTAAATATTTTCCCACAGTTGAATAAAAGCTTCATGCTGAAAAACCCAACGTGATACAGTCATATTCCCCTGAATCAAAACCCCTACATTCTTCATTTATTAATCGCATTCTGCCATCATGGTAGCTTTAGAAAATTAAATTAGTTCTCACTGACAAAATACTTAAAGGGAAGAAAGAAGAGGCTCAAACCACTCCCCAAAATGTAAACCAGCCCCAGAAGACTGAATTAAAGCACTCATTTTAGTCTTCCCGGGGTCCAGATCTCCTCGGGCATCTTCTGTGATCTTTTATTTAGAGGGAAAAATTATTCAGCTGTCTGCCTGTACTTTCTCCTTAAGGCATTTAGCCCCAAAGAAAGAGGAAACAGGAAAATTTATTTAAAGAAAGTCCAAAATATAAGAAACGAGGAAATAGATTAGAATTGAAGCAATTTCTGCAGGAGGTAGACCATGGTGTCATTTGGAGTAAGCCTGGAGACACAGGTGACATGTGACTCACTCCGATTTTTCATAAAGAAGTGGAATTTGTATTGACAGAAAGAGCTCCCAGCTCTAAGGAAACAAAAGTAGCAACAATCAACAACACTGATGTCTTTTCCCACCGAAGCGCTATTTGTGGACAAAGGAATTGAAGTGGAAAAATAACTTCAGATTTCAATCTACTCTATGGAGTGATTCACACAAATATACACAGAAAATGGCCTTAAATGGCAATCACCTGAACACCGTACAATAAACTTTCATAGTAGACCACTCTGGGGTTGAAGAGTGAATTCGTACACTTATCAACAGCCTGGAGGTCACTGGGAGGAACCTCTCATTCTAACACGAGCTCACTTAACCAGTCCTGCGGAAGGAGAGTCTAAAAATGCTGAAGGTCTCTGGATAAGACTGCCGGGTCATAGCCAAAGCTTAACAGCCTCCACTAACAGGAAATGATCTTGGGCAGGGAGCTGAAATCTCCCACCTCAGCAATTCCACCTGTCTCTTCCCCTGATGCAGACATGGATGCTCCTCCAGTGATGAGCTGGTCCCTGTCCCTTGGGATAAGCCACTATCCTGTTTGACCCCTGCTTCTGTTTCTCCCTTCACAACACTCCAAACAACTTGGAGGTTCCCAAGGAAATCTTCTGGCTCAGAAAAATAAGCCAAGTGCAGAAAAGAGGTCCTTCATGGAGGAGGAGACATCCACAGTTGAGTCTCCAAGACGCCACTGTGGGGTGGGGAGGTCAAGGACAACTCTGCAAAGGATGCAGGGAGACAAATCATTCCTTTCTAACCTTCATCCCAAAGACACTTCCTAATGCTGACGTGTGTGTGTGTGTCTGTGCGTGCACTCAGTCGTGTCTGACTCTTTGTGACGCTATGGACTGTAGCCCGCCAGGCTCCTCCATCCATGGGATTTCTAAGGCAGGAACTGAAGCAGGTTGCCATTTCCTTTCTGGGGCAATCTTCCTGACCCAGGGATTGAACACACATCTCTTGCATTGGCAGGTGGATTCTTCACCACAAACATTTCCCTGCTAACATTCATCTACAAGTGAGTTCACCACAGCCCTGTTTGTAACAGGGGGAAACTAGAAGCAACCCAACGTCCAACATTAAGTAAACAGGTGCTTACCCTTAGATGGACATTGAAAAGACAGTCATCCATGAAAAGCGCTGCCGCTAGGTGTGCGGTAACTCAGAAACCCTTCACACTGTGCTACTCGAGAAAGTTCGCTGCAGTACTGCACACGCAGCATTCTGTTTGTCTCACTGTATCTGTGTTTCTGTATGTCTAAAAATACTGGCCTAGAAAAGTACACCCCAGGACGCTGGCAGCCGTGATTGCTGGGTTGGTAGGGTTATGAGGGTTTTGCTCTTCTTGTTCTTACCTATGAGAATGTTCTGATTTTTCTTACAATGAGCCTATTGCTTTTTGGAAAATCCCACGGACAGAGGAGCCTAGTGGGCTGCAGTCCATGGGGTCGCTAAGAGTTGGACATGACTGAGCGACTTCACTTTCACTTTGCACTTTCATGCACTGGAGAAGGAAATGGCAACCCACTCCAGTGTTCTTGCCTGGAGAATCCCAGGGATGGGGGAGCCTGGTGGACTGCCGTCTCTGGGGTCGCACAGAGTCGGACACGACTGAAGCAACTTAGCAGCAGCAGCAGTCAGAAAAAATCTAGTAGTTCTTTTATATTTGAAAAACTTTCATAGGGAAGATGACTTGCTACTTTGCACAAAACTAAGTAGAAAAGTGGAACAGTTCAGATAAATAAATCAGATAAATCTATTAACATCAGATGAATAAATCAGGGTCTAGCGACTCCTCTGGAGGATCGGTGGTTAGGACTCTGCCTTCCTGTGCAGGGAAGGTGGGTTTGATCCCTGGTCAGGGACCTAAGACCCCACATGCCTCGCACCCAGAAAACCAAAACAGGAGAACAGAAATAATGTTGTGACAAATTTAATAGAGACTTTAAAAATGGTCCACATCAAAAATAAATACAAACAAATAAATAAATTAGAGGTCTAGATAAGGGCACCTTTCAAAAGGGGGGACACATTAGAGAAAGAGCAAAGGAGAAGTTAGAAGGGGGAGAACCAGTGGGTCCCCCAGCCTGAAGCTCCTGGGGATGCCCCACCCCCCCAGCTGCCACTGTCTAAGCCGCCCTGCATTCTGGGTCCACACCTCCATCCATGGCCCTGGGCTGATCTCAGCTATTGCGCTGTACCTGCACCTTCACCACATGCTCTTGTGACCTGCGGACTGAGACCCAACCTCCAGAAGGCCTCCTGACCCACACAGTTCTGAGTATCTAAAACCACAGCCATCACTCTCTCGCCACTGGCTTGCTCCTTCCCAGGATTCCTTCTCTATGCAATGGCATCACCAGCACCCAAGCCGACATAGCAGGCTTCCTTTAAACTCTTCCCTGTCTGTTACTCCTCAAGCAGCTCAGGACACAGGATGCCAGGCTCACTACCTGAATGTCTCTCGTCTCCTCTTAACCTCCTCCTGGCCTCGGCCCCACCCCCTGTTATCCGTG
This sequence comes from Redunca redunca, assembly GCA_006410935.1. Taxonomy (NCBI): domain Eukaryota; kingdom Metazoa; phylum Chordata; class Mammalia; order Artiodactyla; family Bovidae; genus Redunca; species Redunca redunca. The sequence goes on along the minus strand of SJYQ01001308.1, from coordinate 199,131 downwards.
ACCTGCAGCTGACACATCTTCCCTCCAGGTCAACACCTAAGCAGGCTCTCTCTTCCCTGAGCAGAGCCACCTGGTACCCACTCACCTGCAAGATCAGGTCCAAATGGCTTTCTACCAAGCATGAGGCCCTTTAAAATGGATCTTTCCAGCCTCAACACTCTTGACTGCCACCAACGACATCATGCCCCGTCACAGACAAACCCACGTGGGACCCACCGGGTCCCAAACATCATTCCCTGCATCCACTTCTACCGCCTGAAACCCCTGTCCTTTCGCTCTTATTGTCTGCTCTTTAGCGTCTTTCTCAGACACTGAGTCTCGTCTGATCGCTAAGCCACAGACCCACACCGTGCAGTTATTTCCTCCCACTGTGCATCGACAACATTTTATGCTTCCCATACCTTCACTCCCATGCTGCTCTCGTCTGCAAATGAGACGATGTGGGGTCCTTTCCCATGTCTTCTGTCGCAGCTGGGAAATCTAGGTAGTCACTTCTCTGGTCTCTCTTACAGCCAGGAACAGTTGTGTGAAACACCCTGGCCGAGGAGACGCCAGGGCAAAACCGCTGGGGAAACTGCATGATTTTTCTGTTTTCCTGGTAACAGGAAGCAGCTGAGACCTCCTCTTGCTCTCACCTGGCACGTGCATGTGACACCTTGGACTTGAGAAGGTATCTCGCCGACATGAGGGAAAAGCCCAGAGCGTCACAGAATCTACAGCCTGAGCCCCTGGAGCCCCTGGACAGCACTTACAGCCACCAATCTGCAGACTTAAAAGGTGAGAAAAGTCGACTCCAGCTTTATAGCTATTTTGCACATTGTCTGATGCTTGCTGTATCCCTAACTGATATTTTTATGAGCAAATTAATGCAGCAATAGCTACTGGGGATCTACCAGTCTCCTGACACTACACTGAGTACTTTTGTTTGCTTTATTTAACCTTTAGGCAGCACCACCTCTATATGCAGAGTTGGAGACTCCTGTACTGAAAATGTAAGTAACTTCTCAACCAGCACACACAGCCATGGAGTTTCTGAGCCAGGATTCCAACTCAGTGTGGTCTGATTTAAAAGCTTGTTCTTTCTGGCACTTTTGAAGACTGATTCAATGAGGCAAGACCAAGAAGAGGGCCCTGTTGAAGACTGACATGGGTTTGTAGGCCCAGCAAATGAGAAAATCCATATCGGCTAAACCCATTTACCAGTTTACCAAGGAGTCAGTATTGGAAGGTAGAATAGAGTTGGCAATGGATGCATTCCTTCTAAACGGCCTTCACAAGAATTGTCAGTCCTACTTCTCTTTGTTACGAGAGACTGGATTCTCCTCTGTAAAACTAGGATGGTCACTTACTGTCCAGAGATCCATTCTTTGAGATATTTGTGAATTCAATCTCAAAGGAGACCCATGTTCAGAGAAAGGCTGGGCATTTATGTACATGCAGAGGCATTACAGGACAGGAAATGTCTGTGTCCAGAAGTGAGGAGGCCATGTCTGGGTTTAAGAATGATTTTTAAAGCAGCAGAAAAACATCTCCATAGCATGATGGAAGAATCAAGAAACACATGATTTAATTTATCCTAGAGACATGAGACCAGAAGCCAAAGATATTCATTCTACTGCTCTGAATCTGATGGACCCCATACTTCGGAAGAAAGGGGAGGGCTTTATAGTGGTTAGAATGTATTTCAATCTCAGTTCCACCACAAACTGTCTTAGCCTCTGAAACTCAATTAGCTTAATGGGCAAATGAGGTGATACCTTATAAGATTTTGTAAGGATAATTAAATGAGGTAACAGAGAAGCAAAACATTCAGGTCAATGCCTGGCCCCAGTAAGTGCTAGATAAGTGGTGTCATAGTAATAAATGACAGCAACAATGCCTGAGAAGTACCTCAACTGAAGGATGACCATGTCCACCCTGGGGACGAAAGAGGTGGTTCAGGTGTGCAAGCTGGAGTGCTACCAGTGGCCGTGAAACTAGAACGATCGCTTCCTAGGGAGGGGCGAGCGTGTCTGGTCCCTTCCTAGGGAGGGGCGAGTGTGTCTGGTCCCTTCCTAGGGAGGGGCGAGTGTGTCTGGTCGCTTCCTAGGGAGGTGCCAGTGTGTCTGGTCCCTTCCTAGGGAGGTGCCAGTGTGTCTTGAAGACCTTACATATTTTTAGAATAATCCTGAAAAGGAATGGTGTGTGTGATGTTTTTCCAAACTTGGGATAAACAAGAATGATTGCTTCCTAGGGAGGGGAGAATGTGTCTTGAAGACCTTACATATTTTAGAATAATCCTGAAAAAGAATGGTGGGTGTTTATGTTTTTCCAAAGTGGTACCCTCCTACCCCCATCCCATTTACCAACAATATAAACAGTTTAGAATGCACTTAGCCCCCAAGCTTGAAATTGTCATTCTTGCTAAAATTTTTACTATGGGATTGGGTTCACACTGTTTTAAATTTCACTCATCAAGTAAAGCAATAATAACTTGTATCACAAAATTTCACATCCGCATGATTTCATAAAAATGGGAGTGTTTCTAGGCAAGCCAAGTTCTGAAGTCTGGGACCTCGGGTAGGGTGGCTTATCTTTCTTTCAAAATCCACCCTCAGCTCCAACTTCTACCCCTTCCAGAGAAAATGGACTCAGTGGCTGCACTTCTCCCTGCAATCCTAGTTGACATCTGTGAGCTGCAACTTCATGAGGGACACTTGCAGAACCACCCAGATGTGCTGCCTAACTTCCTGACCTGTGGAAACTGTGTGCAATAAGAGGTTTGTATTGTTTGTTAGGCTGTTAAGTTTGCAAGTGATTTTTTATGCAGCAATAGGTCACTAGCTCACTAGCCTCTTTTACAGATAAATAGAGAGCTGGCTCTACTGCAGCTGAAAAGCTCTGTCTGTCTTTAATTCTTTTTAATGCTTCCTGGAAATAGAGGAGTAGGCCATGCCAGACATCATGTAAGTATTACACTGAGTTTTCTTCAACCTAGTCCCATGATGAAATCAGTTCTGTATATATAATAGGCTCTTTGTATTAGAGCAGCAGAGAGTTTACTTGTGAACTCTTTCATATGACCCTTGTTTGTATCAAAGGCAAAAGTAAACGCTTCTTTTTGTGTGTGTGTGAATGTGTGCGTGCACATGTGTTGGTTTTTAGAACTGAAGAAAACATGGCTAATCGATCACAGCAGAAACTTCATTCAGGGAATCTGAGACTGTGTTTAAAGCCTCACATGTCCCGTGAGATGCGCTCAAGGCACCTTCGTTCTTGAGCTCCTCGCGGCATGTGGCCCTTCTCCCATCCCAACTGAGAACCTGCCCACAAAACTCCTGCAGAGCTTTCTTGACTGAGGGCGACTGGCAGGCTGGTTGGAAGTGTCACAGAGTCTGCTCATGCTGGCATGATCCCTAATCATTTCTCTCTCTCCATTTGCACAAACCATCACTCATTCTGACCTCACATCAGGCCTAGTAACAGAGCCCCACACTGGAAAACTACAGCAGGAAGGCCCAGAACCTACTGAACAAGACCATGCCACCCCTCGTCAGGTGCTACCGGGGTCAGAGGTCAGAGTATCTGATGACCCTTCTGACCAGCAGGCCACCACACAACACTGGTCTGATTCCAGGGAACCAATCCTCCTTTGAAATGGCTGATTTCTTTTTTTCCCAATCTAAACTCTTCACCAGCCAAATCTGAAATGTAGAAAATATTAAAGAGTTACTTGGTAGTCTCATAGTAACCTAACAGACCCTATGATACATCTTCATGAACAGTGCATCACGTCTAAATACACAGTATATGTAGGGTACCCTCTCCCTGTTAGCTTGGTGATGGTCTGCAGACCAGCATGTAAGTGCATCCTGCAATGATTCCCCACCTGGAGTCTTTGAAGATGGTCCTGTTGTTCCATAAATAATCCTTGTCATTGCAAAATAATTTTAAAAAATCAGAAGAACTCTGCACTTGCCCATGATAAAACTGCCTGGGGTAAGTTATACAAAGGTGGGCACATTAGGGTCTGAGGCCAGATTTTGTTTTATTTTTGAACAAAATTTTATTGGAATACAACCACATCCATTTATCTATAGGTTGTCTATAGCGGCTCCCACACTACAACAGTGTGACTGAGTGACTGAGGCAGAGACTGTATAGCTCACCAGCCAAAGATGTTTACTATCTGGCCCTTTGCAGAAAAAGTCTGCCGACTTTGGAAATAAAGCATGACCCCATACCTCTCACTCTGGGGTGTGAATGTATTAACTGGTGGGGTCCCTTCCCCACACCTCACACAGACTGAGAGTTAATTTTTTGGCCTAGTAAAGTCAACGTAACAAATGTTATACATCAAACCTTTCAAGATTTTGAGTGGAGTCAGCAGAATCTTCCCTGTTAACCAAGAATTTCCTTACTTGTGTTTCAGTTCAGTTCAGTTCAGTCGCTCCCAAAATTAAAAATGGAATCTGGATAGCTTGTAAGTTTTTAACACTTTTCACATCCATGGAATAAGGGTAAGTACTGTCTTTTTTCCAACGTGACTTATTTAGCTGGCCACCAATATTTTACAGGGTTAACTGTTCTTAGCCTTCTGGTGTGTTTCTAGAAAGAAACCATGTAAACTATTTGGGATACAATGTTTTTCTTGATTTGAAGTCATAAGCATGGATTAATCCACATTGTACAAGATAGGAAAATGCTTGCAGCAAAATTTAATACAAGTATAACAGCTATGGGATTTGAATTCACTGGTTTGGAAACAGGAAGCATATATGTTTTGTCAGTGAGACAGAGAATCTTTGTTACAGTCTAAGAAAATTGTTTTTAGGGGGGACAATTCCCATCATCCACCTTCGAAGCAACAGAAGCAGTCACAATGGGTATCAGTTTTGTTAACAGCAAAAACAGTGCTTAGAATTTTTGGCTTAAAGAACTTCCTCCTTTGCAGCAGACTTGCTGCTCAGAATCAGATCTGACAAAAGGATGGATTAACAGATTTGGGGTTCCTGACAACTCTGTAACAAGGACAAGTCTTAGACATTCTCTGTTTAAACCTTCCCCTCAAAATATTCTCCTCATGAAGTATATACAAAGGCACAGTCCAAAAATCTAGAACATTCTCTGCCAAGGGCTTCCAGCCTCGGTGCTGCTGACCTTGGGGGTCTGATGGTTTACAGCTGTGGGAGTCCTGGCCGTCACAGGAAACGTAGCAGGTTCCACAGCTTTTACCCACAAGATGCCAGGAGCATGCCATCCCTGACTGAGAGCCACAGTACCTGCAGGGATTGCTGGGCATTCCAGGGGCAAAGGGAAGACAGAATAGCCCCTGCTTGAGAACCAGTCCTTAAGAGAAGGTTGGACCTTTATTTTTACTATTATTTTATTGATTGATTGATTGATTGATTGATGGCCACGCTCGGTCTTCATTGCTGGGCTCGGACTTCTCCAGCTGTGGCGAGCGGGGATTGTGGCGCCCGAGCCGCTCGCCATGGCGCCCGAGCCTCTCACTGTGGCTGCTTCTCTTGTTGTGGAGCACGGGCTCTAGGCACACAGGCTTCAGAAGTTGCTGCGTGTGAGCTTAGTTGCCCAGTGGCATGTGGAATCTTCCCCAACCAGGGATTGAATCCATGTCCCCTGCACTGGCAGATTCTTAACCACTGGACCACCAGGAAAAGTCCAAGATTATACCTTTAACTTTCAGCAAACCTATTCCCTTTTAAGAGAAAGTGGCTACATATCTTCTGCCAGTTTTCATCATCACTGTGCTAAAAAGAGAATAGTTTGCTCATAAAATTCCTCCAAGTTAGTTTCTCTGGTTGTCATCTTCCCCTGCAGCAACCAGGTTTCCTCCCAAGTCTGATCAACATGGAGAAGGCATCACAGGCATCTACAGAGACCCTCTTTCAGCTCGGGGTCTTCCCAGCCTGCCCTGACTCCGCAGCGGTGAGGAACAGTCTCTTGTAACTGATCGGGGCCAAAACTAAGCAGCCTGCACTAGCTGGAGAGCCCACTGCAGTGAAGGGGTGCCTCGCTCACTGACATTAACAGAATTTCTTATGGCAGCGCCAGCACTCCAATGTGGCTGTTTTCCTTATGATCCTTTTAAATCCCCAATTCAATTACCAGGCTCATTTTTCTGATGAATCATCAGCAGAAAGCCAGGCTGTCTTTTAGAGAACGCCGTGACCCTCAGCTGAAACATCATTTCTGTTCGACTCTGTTTTACCTACTTGGCACTGAACAGACACTTAGTCTGGCCCAGAAGGTTAGCCCTTTCGATAAGTTGCAGTGTCTCTTACACAACCGAAGAGAAAATGAAAAGGGAAAAATGCAACTGAACAACAGAAGCAGCTGTGTGGTTAGTACGCTGTTGCCTCCACATTCGATGCCTTAGAGATGCCCCCTCCAGGCCACAGGAACACTGATGCATCAAAATAAGAATCTCATAGACAGTTTCAAACATCACAGCAGCTGTGAGATGCTGGGTCCTCAGGATCGCTTTTCCCCTCTGGAAGCTCTTTTCCTCTTTCCCTCTACCCTCCTCACCAGAGGGATCCACACCAGCAAGGCGACACCCGACAGGCTGACAGTGACGCGGAGACCACGCCCTGTGGGGTTCAAGGCCCATGCCGCGAACGAGGGGGTTTCTTGGAGCCCCAAAATTGTCTGAGAACTGAAACAGGAGAAGAAATGGACAGGTGCCAGCCCAGCATTTAGGCTGTGACTCCGAGCTGAGGGCCTTTGTTAGAGCAACGCATAGGTAACTTACCCACCTGTGACTGGTGTGCATGCGAAGTCTCCGTGGTTACAGCAAGGAGGCTCCAGGCACTGAAAACCCAGTCGTGACTTGATTTTCCCTCGTTTGTGCACCTTGTTACGTTCCAAGGGGTTTGAAGCTGTTGACATCACTGCCACCACGATCCCATCTTTGCACCCTCAGCTTCCTGGGGGTAAGATGTGAGCCTCTCAATGCTCAGGCCTCTGGATTGAGCTGGTCTCCCACCCTCAGTGCAAACAGGAGGAAGAAGGTAACAGCTAACAAGCAATTGTCGTTGCCTTGGCTACAACTCCCAACTTTTGGCAAATGTATCAATCCTCCTATACCTCTGTGATTTTAGTACTTGCTTAAATAATACCTAAAAATACCAAAAAGGTGCTGTTACTACTGACAGACCTGTGTCTTTTTCTTCCTGCACTTCTGTTCTTAGCTATGCCCTCGCACAACTGGCCCTTGGACAAAGGGAAGCACTCACATCCTCACCCTGCTTCTAGGCTCTGCTGCCTTCTGACTGTGGAGCCCAGGGGCCTCCCAGCGAACCGCATGTGTAAATAAGAAGAGTTCTAAATCACTTCCAGGGCTCATTCAAATTGTCATCCTAGCTCACAAGGAGCAGAAGCACCAAGTCCTCTCTGAGGCTGCCTCCCAACTCACTTCCTGCTGATATTCCTGGGATGTGCTAGATAAAGGCACAGCAGCCCCGTCTTTGAGTCTTTAAACAATTCCCCAGTCCTTCCTCCAACCTCAAAAAGACCCCTTTTGTCACTCAAGAATGAAAAAAGAAACAGCAATACAAAAGCAGCTAAAAAGGTAGCCTTCATCGGAGTTTCAAAATTCATGTCCTCTTTTCCTTATCTGCCCATCCTTAAAGCCACTGGTAATCAAAATGTACTTGGAATTTTGCTGGGTGAGACAGAAGAATGGGACACTGTAAGGGTGTGACTTTTGAACTTCACACTCTTGTGAAGTGAAAGTCACTCAGTTATGTCCAACTGTTTGCGACCCCATGAACTATACAGTTCATGGAACTCTCCCGGCCAGAATACTGGAGTGGGGAGCCTTTCCCTTCTCCAGGGGATCTTCCCATCCCAGGGATCGAACCCAGGTCTCCCGCATTGCAGGCAGGTTCTTTACCAGCTGAGCCACAAGGGAAGCAAAGATTAGCACTCTTAATCCATTGTATAATTTGGAGATTATTCCCTGAACGGTTGTTGCAAACACAGGAGCTCTGTAATGACACTGGGTTTCTCCGCCTGTGTATTCTGACAAGTACCACTGCAACAACCCCATAGTGTGGGAACAGTCATCAGTAAATGCCAAAAAGGAAGTGTTCGTGGGTTCAGCTTCCCACTAATAATGGCTCTGAACCTGGGTAACAGAAAAGCCATCTCTTGGAGCCACTGTACCAGAGACTGTTTTCTATAACAGCTGGGGACAAATACCAAGATTTACTGGAACACCCGAGTAAAAATTGTAAACCGTGAGTCAAAGGTTTCGAATGAGATCTGGCTCTGAGCAGCCTCTATACACAACAATGTAAGTAGCTCAGAAACAATTTGCAAGCAATTCACCAAGAACCTAAAGCAAATCCCAGGAAGTTGTATGTAAAATCTGCATCCCTGTTGAAAGAGTGCTTTTAGAGTGTTTCAGAGGGATTTCAGTCAAACAGGCGGGGCCAGAAGAGGTACAGCCATCCTCTACCACACTGCTGTTCAGTAGATCTTCCTGCAAGGGCAGAAATGTCCTCTGTCTTCACTGCCCAATATTGTAGCCATTAGACTTAGTGCTTTTGAGTATTTGAAGTGTGCTAAACAGATAAAGAACTGAATTTTTTATTCTAGTTACATTCACATGGAAATAGCCACATGTAGTCTAATGACGGCCATACAGGATAATGCAGGTCTAGAAAATAAGGGTAAGGGTGCTGGGTTGAGGACTGAGTGTCTGGTGGGGACAATGAGGAGGCTTCTGCAGGAAAGCTGTCAGCCCAGGACAAGGACCACGCCAGCTCCATCTTGCCAGCCCACAGCTAGCCATTACTGAGGGCCTGCTCCCAAGGCAAGGCTGACATCATTCAGCAAGAGTACTATGGAATGTACTACGTTAGGGTTGGAGAAATAGCTATGAAAAAGACAGGCCTCATCTGTCTTCATAGCTTACATTAAATAGCTAACGATACAACTAAGAATGTATGATCAACATTGCTAATTATTAGAAATACAAATCAAAACTACAGTGAGGTCCCACCTCATACCAGTCAGAATGGCTACCATTTAAAGTCTACAAATAAAGCTGGAGGGGGTTGTGGAGTAAAGAGACCCATCCTACATACTGGTGGGAAGGCAGACTGGCATAGCCACTATGGACTGGCACATCCAAAATACTGGTCGGCAAAAAAAAAATTCATTCAGGATTGTCATGAGATGTTACAGGAAAACCTGAGTGAACTTTTTGGCCAACCCAATAGTATGGCAATTCCTCAAAAAACTAAAAATAGAGTTGCCATGTGATCCAGCAATCCCACTCCGGGGCATATATATCCTGACGAAACTGTACTTTGAAAAGATATATGCCCTCCTATGTTCACAGCACTATTCAAAACAGCCAAGACATGGAAGCAAGCTAAATGCCTGACAGATGAGCGGATAAAGAAGATGCGGGAAGCATACAGGACAGAATAACACTCAGCCAGCAAAAAGAATGAAGTAACGCCACTTGCAGCTACATGCGCACAACTAGAGATCACCACCCTAAGTGAAGTGAGTCAGACAGAGACAGACAAAAGCCACATCCCATCACTTAAATGTGGAATTTAAAATACAACTCAGGTGAAACTACCTACAAAGCAGACACAGACTCACAGACACAGAGAGCGGACTGTGACTGTCAGGAGACGGGGCGGGCAGGGGGAGAAAGCGCTGGGAGTGTGGGATTGGCAGACGCAAACTGTTACATATAAAATGGATGCACAACAAGGTCCTACTGTATAGCACAGGGAACTATATCCCTACGCTATACAGTATACCAACCACGGTTTATATCCTGTGATGAGCCATAATAAAAACATGAAGACCATGAAAAATAAAATATATATATATGTGTATGTATAACTGGGGCTTCCCTGGTGGCTCAGACAGTACAGAATCCACCTGCAATGCAGAAGACTTGGGTTCCATCCCTGGGCTGGGAAGATCCCCTGGAGAAGGGAATGGCAGCCCACTCCAGTATTCCTGCCTGAAGAATCCCATGGACAGAGGAGCCTGGCAGGCTGCAGTCCACGGGGTCACAAAGAGTTGGCTACAACTGAGCGACTAAGCACTGCAGGTATAGCCGAGTCACTGTGCTGTACATAATGAACTAACCCAACATTGTAAGTCGACTGTACTTCCATAAATATTCTTTTTAATTTTCCTAAAGGAATGTCCGTACCCTATCAGCAGGTACCTGACCGATGGGGTCAACAGGGCAGGTAGTAATAAGGGAGCACTTCCTTGAACTGAACTTTGCAGGATGAACAGGAATCAAGTGAAGGGCGGGGAGGCGGTGGGGGGGAGAGGCGGCCGCAAGAAGCGTCTTGGCCACAGGTCAGCTCTACCGTCATCCAGAGAGTAAGCAGAATGGTCTGGAGACAGGCTGTCTGGGTTAGTCGGTGATGTCCCAGAGGAACACTGCAGCCCGAACCCAGCCCCAAGGACCCCCGTCCCCTGAGCACCCGGTGCCCCCCGAGGAAGACCACACACTCCCCGGGACCCTGACTCCCAGCACCTATGACTCTAATGGATTACCTTTTTGCCCAGTTCTTTAAATAGTTAGGGTCCCAGAAAATCACGGGGGAAATTCGTTTATCCCACAAAACCAGAGACACACATATACACACTCACACTCAGACTTGTGTAAGAGTTTACAAAAGGTTTTGCCCCAGTACTATCAAATTGGAGTTTCTAGCTCAGACAGTTCTTAGAAAAGTAAAACTCTTATCCCCACCTCACAGCTGGGGACCCCAAGTCGCAAAGAAAACCTGAGTGTTTGAGAGCTCAGTTAGAAGGGCGGAGGCAAGGCCCCGGGGGCACACCACCCGAGTCCCAGGTCTTCTGAAGCAGGGCAGCCCCTTGCTACTAAGGCCCTTTGGGGAAACACCACGTCTGATGCTTTGCGACACAAACCCTTGCAACCACACAGTTTTTTTAGAAATCATTTGTTGGGGTGATTTTTTCTTCCTGCTGGAGAAGGCAAACCTCGAAAGAGCCTTCGGTCCTCCAGCCAGGAAGACCTCTGGGCTCACTTTCCAAAGCACATTGACTTCCTGGTTGGAGGCCCTGGGGAGCTGCCCTGAAAAGTTCTACAGCCACTTATTCAGAAAGGTGATGCTGTTCATCCAATTCAAACCCACAGCCTCACTCTGAACTATTGTTTCAGCCCATGTGGAGACCTGGAATCCTTCACAGGCCTCCTTACTTCCGAAATGCCGTAAGTCATTTTCATACCCATGGAGAGGGTGCCCCAAAGCCCTTTCGACAGTGACATCTCCAAGAGCCTGTCAGGACCTGCCCGCTCTACAAGAAGTGTGTAATCGGGGTGACCAACCATCCCAGTTCAGCTGGAACCCAGGGTTTCCTGGAATGGAGCAAGTTGGTCTCTTCTGGTTGATTCAGTCCTCACAACACTCAGCTGTGTGGTAAGGGGGCTTCTCCATCATCTTTACTGATAAGAGAATCCAAACTAGAGCCTTCACAGGGTTTGCCCAAGAAACAAAACTGGGGTTTGCAGTAAGCTCTGATATCCCAGGGGTTAGCCCTACCCTGACCCCTGGGTGTCCACAGCTGACAGAGACAAGCATCCTTGGGTCTTGACAGGTAGAGGATATCCCAAACTTTCCACATCTCTGGAGAACACTCATTCTTCCGCCTTATGAAGTGGATAGGACTTTTTTTCTTTTTCTTACTAGTTTTAAAAATGTATTTATTTTTAGTTGATGGGTAACTGCTCTACAATACTGGCTTCATTTCTGCCATCTGTGGCCAGCAATGGGGATGCAGGCGTGAAAGGGCTTTTTCAGGACTGAAAATCTGGAGCTCCTTTGCCCTCAGCGCAACGTCCTGACTTGCATGTCAGCGGTGACCGTCATTTCACCCGAGGGCTGCTTTTACAGCACCTAGAGCAGTGCACGCACACAGGGCTGGCAAGCCAGCGGCAGAGTGTGGAGAAAGCCTGGAGTCACGCCTGGTGAAGTGGAACGACTCAGTCAGTAGACTTAATGTAAGGTCTTCCTCGGCCATGTCCTAGCTGTGCGACCTCAGGGCTAATAACAGTTATTTCACAGGATTGCTATGGAGTCTGGAATGAGATGACCCGAGGTGAGCCCACCCTCCTCCATGACTGGCACCGGATAAATGCCCAGTAAACGTTAGCTCACCAACAACCCTCAAGAAACTCAAAAATGTCCCTTGCTTTGTAAGCTCCTCAGACTTCTACAAGGGTTTCTGAAGCCTAAACCTATGTGAAAACAATAGATTGTATCCAAATAAGAATACAAACAACCTATTTAAAAAAAAATATATATAGGCCAAAGATTGGAACAAACTTTTCCCCAAAGAAAGTTACAGATGACAAATCGGCTCAGTAGCTGTTCAACATCATTAGTTAATAGGGGAATACCCACTAAGGCCACGAGACATCATTACACAGCTACTGAAAAGACAAAGATTAAACGTACTGACCAAGGCAAGTGTTGACAGTAATGCGAAGCACCTGGAATTCTCACTCATCCCAACCAGACGGTGGGGGCACGCAGTCTCAGCACACTTTGAACAGCTGCTCATGAGAAGAGACTGGCAGCTTCCTATAAACCCCCTTAACACACGACTCAGCAGTCTCACTCCTGGGAATTCACATAAGAGAAATGAAAATCAATGGCCCATAAAAAAATTATAGGAGCTTTATTCATAAAGGCCAAAATTCTGTAAAGAACCCAAATATCCATCAACAAGTGAATGGATAAACAATATACATCCAAACAACAAAATAAGACCTGGTAAGCAAAAGCAGCCACTGATACACATCAAGGTGAGTGACGGTCAAATACGTTTTGGGAAGCAAAAGAAGCCTGATGAAAACACTGCACACTATTTGACTTCATGTGAAATTACAGAAAATGTCATAATTTTCATAATGTTGTGGGGTGAAGGAATTATCT
>SJYQ01001308.1:111629-186129 GCA_006410935.1 Redunca redunca | reverse complement strand
GTGTGGGTGTCTGTGTGTGGGTGTGTGTGTGTGTGGGTGGGTGGGTGGGTGGCTGGCTGGCTGGCTGGGTGGGTGTGCGTGCACATACGCACTCAGTTGCTCAGTCGTGTCTGACTCTTTGTGACCCCGTGGACTATAGACTCCTCTGTCTATGAAGTTTTCTAGGCAAGAATACTGGAGTGGGTTGCATTTCCTACCCCAAGGGGTCTTCCCAACCCCGGGATCAAACCCAAGTCTCTTGAGTCTCCTGCATTGGCAGGTAGGTTCTTTACCCCTAGTGCCACCTGGGAAGCCCCTCACAGATGTAACATGTGTCAAAACTCATTGAGCTGTACCCTTTAAGAGGGTGAATTTTACTGTCTATAAAGTAAGACTTTTCTGGTGGCCTGGTGGTTAAGAATCTGCCTGCCGATGCAAGGGACATGGGTTTGACCCCTGGGCCAGGAAGACTGCACATGCACCACAGCTACTGAGCCCATGAGCTGCAACTTCTGAAGCCCGCATGCTCTGGAGCCTGGGTCCACAACAAGAGGGGCCGCCACAGTGAGAAGCCTGCACGCCACAGCCAGAGAGCAGCCCTGACTCACGGCAACAGGGGAAGCTACGCGCAGTGCAGACCCAGGGCGCCCAAAAGTAGACCAACGTTCAAAACCCAGTTTATCCCTTTCAGAAAAGTAATACAAAAATACATATTTCTTTAGGAAAAAAAGTGGATTGTGAAATATAGGGGATCTGACCTGGGGCGGGAGAATGCAAGCCTGGGGAAAGGGTGAGATGGGAGCCTGGGAAGGACGGGTGGGCCGACCTGCCACCGGTTTTGGTGAAGGGACATGACCTGGCCTTCAGTTCCTGGGAGAGCAAGCCAAGAAAACGGGCCACTTACTGGTCGGTGTCTCCCAGTCTCCTTCCACCCAGCAACTTGGTCAGACGGGGCAGCACGTTATCTCAATGATGTGCAGAATGGCCTCACTTGTGAAAAAGGAGCCCGTAGAGTGGCTGCACCGACCACGCCCTCAGGAATGTTCCTACCTCGGCTCAAGAAACCTTTAAAAATGCATAAGACAATGTCCTACTCTAAGAAGACGGACCCCCTCCCCACCGATTTAACTGCACCAAAACTGCACCGGGAGAAAAGGAAGGGTATCTCAGTAAAAGTACCTCCTCCGCGAACACAGGCCACCACCCGTGCATGCCAGCAGTGCCCAGTCCCAGGGGCACAGAGGGCCACAGAGGGTGCAGACAGTAAGGCCAGGGGGTGGGGCAGGAGGGGAAGGGCCTGAGAGCCAAGGCTGGGGGGCTGGGGACTGTGCTGGGGGAAGCCTCTACCTATTCCTTCCCAAGAAAGGCTACTCTGTTCCGAAATAAATTCCCTTTATTATTAATAGCTCTTGTGCTATGTCTTCTATTCAAGCAATGATGCAATGTCCTCTCCTTAGTGAAAGTCGCTCAGTCACGTCCGACTTTTTGCCGCCCCATGGATTGTACAGTCCATGGAGTTCTCCAGGCCAGAATACTGGAGTGGGCAGCTATTCTCCAGGGGGATTCTTCCCAACCCAGGGATCAAATCCAGGCCTCCCACTCTGCAAGCAGATTCTTTACCGTCTGAGCCACCAGGGAAGCCCTTGTCAAGCAATAAACTGGAGTTAACTCTGTCTCCTTGATTCCTTCTAATGTATGGAGCCCTTAAATTCCCCCCTCGGGGAGGGAGACAGGGTCAAGCACGCACTCTCAACTCACTCTTAACCAGCGGGCATCCTGACTTTCCGCTGCCATCACGGGCCTCCACGAGAAGCACGCCTCTAGCTATGCCTCCACAGACCCTGTGCGGAATCTCTGAACCTTTCTCAGCCCTTCGGACAGTGGACACCCTTCCTACACTTCCCACGTTGCTTCCCCTCCGAGACTCCGCGCCACGCAGCCCATGGAGGCTCCGGTCCCCGCCTCTCTGCTGACACCCACCCCTCGGAGCGTCAGGGGCGGGGGCAGCTGTGTTGCCTCCGTGCAGCTCTGCTTTCTCTCCTTCAGTTCTGCAATCCCAGCATCTGAGGAAGGGCTTGATGTGCTGAACGGACACGCCCAGTCAGGAGTCACAGATGGCTATTCGCTGGGTACCCACTGTGTGCCAGGCCTGGTGCTGGAACAGTGAGTGCGCCCGGGAGTGAACAGCTCTCCCCCACATGTGCCACAACAGTGAGAAACACACAGTCCAGGGTGCCTCCTCCTGCAGGAACTAAGGTCCAGATGTGAGGACAGAGAGACCGGGACACATAGATTCTAAGTCAAAGAGAAAGCTGTAGGGATTTGAGCAGAAAACCAACCTGCTTTAACTTGAGGGCAGACAAAAACATGGTAATATATTCACTCTAATAGAGACGAGAGTTCCATGGCAGGTCTACGTTTTAAAACATCAGGGCTACAACACATTCATCCTCAGATTATCTGCTCAGCAGATGGGAAATGCATCATTAATTTCATTTTATTAGTGGAGAAAACTAAGAACTCTGAATTTCAGAAGCAGATGCCATGTCTTAGACTAGAGGGTCTTCAAGTGCCAGCTCTGTGCTTGGGCAAGTCACTTGTTATGGGCCTCAAATTTCCACCTGGAAAAACGTGGGAGGCCACCCATTGCAATCCAGTTTCCTAATTCTGGGGGTCTCATATGGCAAATCAGAATAAGGGGCAAGTCCTCTGCCCCCTCTTCCTGTATGTAAGCAACAGATTGCAACATTTTCCCTGTATTCTCTTTTCAAATTGCTCCTATTCAGTCGCTAAGTCGTGTCCAACTCTTTGTGACCCCGTGGACTGCAGCCGGCCAGGCTTCCCAGTCCTTCACTATCTTCCAGAGTTTGCTCAAATTCATGTCCATTGAGTGGGTGGTGCCATCCAACCATCTCATCTTCTGTCACCCCCTTCTCCTCCTGCCCTCAATCTCTCCCAGCACCCAGCATCAGGGTCTTTTAAAATGAGTCAGTTCTTCGCATCAGTTGGCCAAAGTATTGGAGTTTAGGAAATCAATGCAAAAAACAATTCCAGGTTCTTGGATAAGCTCATTGTCTGTCTCTGTCTGGCTCTCGTTTTCTCTTTCCCTCTATTTCTCTCTTTTTTCCCCTTCTCTTCCCGCCCCTTTCCCTCCCTGCAACTCTCTGCCCAAAGAGAAGTCACACTGGCTGTCTTGCCCCTCGTGTCCATTCCTCTGGGTCGGGTAACAGTACCTTGATTTTTACCCCATGAACTCTACCCCTTCCAAAGGACACAATTTGCCAGAACCTCTTATATGGATACCCACTCTCCCCGAAAAGCTGATATCTGACCTGAGGAAGGCCTGTTAGACAACTTTCCATGGATTCTGCTCATCAGAGTGACAGAAAGGGGGAAAAAAAAAGTTGGAATTTACTCTTATGTCTGTGCCCTCAGGAGACCATTCATCATTCTCTATTACTTGGAGATTCTGAAAGTACCTGGCTTCAGGATTTCCCCAAAATCAGTTTCATCACTTTTACTTTGATCCCCTGATTATCTTGCAATCTTACCATAAAATACCTTTTTGCTCAAATTAAAGTCAGTTTCTGTTGCTTGCAATCAAAGAGTCCTAAAAGGTACAACTTTTCATCTCAATTATTTTTTTAAGCCTTAAAATTTGCCACCTACTTCTTCTAAGAAACCACAAATGTAATGAGTAAAAGCCAGGCAACCCACTTGCTCTATTATGGTCTTGCATGTACCCCTGGGACCTGGGCTAGGAGCCAGGATCATCCCTCCTGGTTCTCCTTGGCTTTCCTGACGAGAGACTCACAGTCTGTTGACAAGACAGGATAACGGATATTTCTTTCCAAAGTCCTGCCCACCAGGAGAAGACTGGGGAATACCTCAAGATCCACAAAGTCAGAAACCAGTGTGATTGTAGAACAGTGTGTCTGTATCATTTCCAGTCCCACAACCCTTTGGGAAACTGAAAACTCTAGATGAACTTGGCCCCAGCTCCTTCTTCTCCTCTTCAGACGCATGGACCACAACAGCAGTAATAATCATCCTAATAACTGCTGAGCAATCAGTAGCTATGATGCACTGAATCAAGAACTTTACGTGTTTTATCTCACTTAACCCATACAGTAACCATCAGTGTGGGCACTATTAATTACCCTATTTTAAAGGTGAAGAGACAGATTTAAACAGGGTAGGACTGAGAGCTTCCCTGATGGTCCGGTGGCTAAGACTACATGTTCCCAATGCCAGAGGTCACAGTTCCATCGCTGGCAAGGGAACTAGATTCCACATGTCACAATTTGAGACCCAGTGCAGCCAAAATAAAAAAAATAAATACATATATATTTTTTTAATGTTTAAAAAGTAGGATCTTCTCTGAGGTTAGTAGCTAGTGAAAGACAGAGCCAAGATCAATTGTGGTCTTTGTGATTTCAATCTTCATCAGAAAGCCCACAATGATCACAGTGGTATCCTGCTTAATATGGGCAGGTTTCTGCTTCTGTGCTTGAAATTGGAGTTCTCCTGGAGGGCACAAGGCAGAAAAGAGAAGACTTCCACTACTTTTCTTGCCAGGAGCAAACACCCACGGGGTCAAACATCAGAGTGAACTGTCCCGATTTTATCAATTGCCTCTTCTCAACTTGCCACTTGAGACTCTGCCGTCCTCTGTGTACTGACAAACCCTGTCTTACCAGGAGCAGGAATGCTTTTCAGGACAAAATAGAGAAGTAGACTATCACTCCCCCCAAGTTCACAGCGCTCAAGAGCTCTGCCAAAGTTGTAACTCCCACAGGGCTCAGGGCAACGTGGTGCAGAGCCCAGCAACCTCAGTCTAGGACTCTAGGAGCTGATCCTCCCTGCAGGGAACAGGGCAAACGGTTAACCTGAGGCTAAATCTAGCTCTTAAATACCCCTTCAAAGAAACTTTCAATGTTTAAAAAAAGTCTCAAGTCCTAGGAGGATAGAATGAAAAACACCAACATGTTACCCATTCACTCAACAAAACTGGATGAGATTAGCTAACAGTATCGAACTCGTGTTAATTTCTTTATTGTAATATACAGGTCATGATTAGGTAGGATAAGAACATTAGGGAAGGTTGGTACAGGGAACTCCTGGTCTTATCTTTGCAACTTTCCTATAAATTATTTCAAAACAAAAGGCTCTAAAAAATGGACTGGATCCCAGACTCCCGACAGCATCCTCCGTGAGACTGATGATTTAGGTCAGTGTCACTGGTGGGATGCAGGAAGGTGAGCATCTTGGGTTATGTCCATCAGTGAAGCATCACTGGGAGCAATAGCGTGGATCTCTCCACGCTATTTGGATCTCTCCAAATTACAAGAATAACATTTCCTGCACACCAAGCCTTTAATGAGAGCTGAACACAAAAGAGTTTGGTCAGGATATCTCATAGCAGTGCCATAAATACACACTTCTGTACCAACCATCACAGTAAATGGTTTGTATATGTGGAAGAGAGAGAGAGAAGTGAGGTGAGAGAGGAACGCATGAAGCCAAAGCAGACAAGAAAGGATCATTTATACCACTCCCCTGGGGTCAGTGGAAGAACCCACACATTTGTGAAAGCAGCTTGCTAACACGGATGGAGTAAGAAACCCAAGGGGTTAGTCCTCCATACAAGGAAATTTTCAAGAAACACTTTCAAACAAAGTTTGGAAAATACCTATCCAAGAGTTACTGAGCACAAGCAAAGCATTTCAGAAAGGTTTTAAAAGCCACTAAAGGAACGGAACGTGACAGCCTAAGGAAACTCTGCAAGAAACTTTTGAGAATGGTCCCATCCAGAGTCGAGAACACTTTCAAGGACCTGGAGGTCTCTGACTCAAGGAGAGGGACTGCTTAATCTTCGTCTGCAAGACTGGAAGAAAAGAGCTTGCCCAGGTGAGGGAAACTCCTGTCAGACAGGAGGAAGAAGCTCTTGAGGTGATGATGGAGGAAACCTCTCCCAGGTGCCCACAGGGGTCGCTGCTTTATCTCTGGGCGTCATCACCAGGAGAGGAGACTGCCTCTTCCAGGGCTCAAGGTAAGCCTGCCTTCAAGCCCAGCATCTCCCTGAAGAGCAGCTGCTAGAGAGGAATCAGGCCTTGTCATTCTAGAAGCAGAAAGCACCCGTCACGTCATAAACTCTGGTGCAAAAAACCCCCTGACTGATCCAGTTTTCTAACCTTCCTTCCTATTTCAGAGACGTTCAGAGGACATATGACCTGAGCCTGCAGTTTCAGAGACAAGCAGGTCTGGCATGAAGCTCTGACTTCTTTTCCAAGAAGACAACTGGGGTAAACTTAGGAGAAAATAAAAGCATGGCCCCAAAGCAGAATCTTGAAATAAACGCCCTGCACTTTGGGGGTGGGGGGAGATTTAAAATAAATAATACAGTATTCAAAATTCATTTCTTATTATACTCATGAACAAGAAGCATAAATAACCATCCAATACATTATATTTGTACATTACTGTGTTTAAATCCTACTGTGATTGTCTCCCCAGTTTCACCCCAAGCAGCTACCACATTCCACTTTATCCTAGTTTGTCTTCCATTTATATCTTAGCAGAATGATTTGATCAGACACCCAAAAATGCTTCCCGCTAATGAAACCAGGATTTGCTAAGAAACATCAATGTATAACCTGCCTTAGTAGACATCAAAGACAGAAAGAGTTAGTTATTGAAGTCCGAGACACAGCCACCATCCTCAGATCTTAGAAGGACTGGTAGGAGAGTAGCAGATAATAGCAAGGGGTTAACTCAGCTGATTCTGGGTAAAGAGAAGGATGGCAACATGATTTTTTAAGGCAAACACCTGGAGGCAAAAAAAGAAAAAAAGAGTATTTGTTTCCACCACAAGAAATTGCAGACATACAGAAAGTCAGTCACATCAATGGAATACTCAAATTTCTGCACATGCTAATTAGTGACACGTAATCAACCCACTTTCCGTCCTCTCTTAACCTACTCTAGCATATATCATGCATGGGCTTCCTCACTCCCCACAACCCGCAGAACATCATACAGCTTGCGTGGTGCATCAGAGGGAAACAAATAAGCAGAGATTTTTTGCTGATGGCAGGAATTTCTCATGCTCAGGGCATATGAACCAGCAACGTGGAAATGGCAACACAGGCTATATATTTTAATGACTGCCCACACCTATTTTGCAAAAGAGACTTACAGTCCCATTAGATAACACGCTGCTCAGTTACGGTTATTTCGTGAAACTGAGCACAGTCATTTCATGTGGCAAATATGCAGTCATGACAGAATCAGATATTCATCAAATCAAATGTGACTGAAAAGCTGAGGACATTAGAATATTAAAATTCCTCACAGTTCAGCAATGTAACTCCTATACGCATCACCCTGGCCCAGTCTAGCGTGTGTTCAAATGCCAGTTCCTTGGGATAATGTCATGTTAAGTTACAATATAGATTTTGCTAGATAAATCACAATCTCAAGCCTTAGCTCAGTAATCCAAATGCAAAACAAAATTTTGAAGATGTGCAAATAAAACCCTGTTAAGGAGAGCCCGTCTCCAAGTACAGAGAGGCATCATCCAATGTGATCCCAGCATATTTTCGATGTTGTTTAGTCCACTCAGCTTCGGAAAGGTGCAACCGAAGCCCAGGCAACCTCCAAGGAGGAACACATCCATCGTGACTTGAGTTCTTTTCTCACCAGGAACAGGGGCTGTTTTCTTGAACACTTCCTCAAGTGAGCCACAGTTAGAAAGTAT
Organism: Redunca redunca; assembly: GCA_006410935.1. Classification (NCBI taxonomy): domain Eukaryota; kingdom Metazoa; phylum Chordata; class Mammalia; order Artiodactyla; family Bovidae; genus Redunca; species Redunca redunca. The sequence continues at coordinate 178,391 of SJYQ01001308.1, read as the reverse complement.
TTCCACTGACTCCTCTTTGGTTCCAATATTCTAATTTGTCGAACCAACTTTTACCCAACATTCGCAGCCACTTTCAAAATGTATTAAGAAACACATGTGCAGACTTTGCCGAGACACGACTGGCCGACACCAGCATTCACAAAACTCAACTCCGAGTGTGCACGGAGAAAGAACACCCTGCTCAGGGACCAAGCTGGAACTACACTCTAAGAACGTTACCCCAAGGCATTATTTTCTATGCCACTTTGTCTCCTTTACAATTTTTTCAACAGGAAAAAACATCAGCACCAGAGAAGAGCATTTGAGCCATTTCTTCCTGGAACCCAATTACCTGAGGAGCTCCTCTCTCCACAGTCAGTAGCCTCTATCCCCGGGTCTACAGTGACACAGCAGGGCTACAAAAGGTGTCCAGGGCTCACCTGCCGCCAGGCCCCTGGTCCCTGCCCTTCCCAGCCACGAGGATGCCAGGGGAGGAGCAAAGCAGGACCTCTAGCTCAGAGCCCGGTGAGGCAGAGCTCTCCCTTCTGCGGAAGAGCCAAACTTTGCTCCCACCGTTGTCTTTAGGTTGATGTCACCTCCCTACAAGGAGTCTCGGAAGCACTTGGCAGCTCCAGAAAACACGCTTCGCTTTGACCTAGATCATCCGCACAAGCCTTGGCTACACAGTGTGGGCGAGTACCGGTCCTCAACCCCGCTCTCCCGGGATGCTGCGCCCTGCCTGGCATCACATCGCCTGGACCAGGAGACTTTTCTCTGCACAAACACTTGACTACGGAAACCAGGACGGACTTTGCACACGCCTTCCAGGTCAGAAAGTCACTCTCATCCAGCGATCCCACATCATCTCACGCCTTCCCCACATCTGCAGCCCCCACTGCCACCCCCACCTGGACGAGAGAGGGGGTGGGGGAGTGGAGGGGTTAAAGTGACAGCTATTACCAGAGCGTCTTGGTTTTGTTCACAAGGTGTCACAGCGCCAACGCGGGGACCTACCTTGCTCTCGCCCTTGTCGCCGCTGGGTCTTGCCTCGGGATCGTCGCTGTCCTCTGCGCCGGCACTCTCGCCGGGCGGTTCATCCGGAGCCGGATGCTGCGGAGGCAGCGGCGGGGGCTGGGGTTGGGGCTGGGGCGGCTGTGACGGCGCCTGGAAGGCTCCTCCAGCCCCCTGGGAGCGGGGGATGGGCTCCGGGCGCGGAGAAACTCCCTCCACATCCATCTCCATCTTCCCATTCACTGGAGGGCAAGACAAAAGCGGAGCGCAGACTTGGCAGCGGCGCCCGGCGGCGGCTTAGCTGCCCGAGGCACGCATGGCTCGCCGAGGAGGGGCCGCCTCTTGCGCGCCCTCCCTCCCGCCAGCCTTCGCCCGCGCGCCCCGCAGCTCTGCTCGCTGCTTGGCTCGGGCAGCGGCAGCGCCGGCCCGGGGAGCGCGAGCAGCGGGGGCTGCGCGTCCTCGGAGTGGTGGCCTTCGGGCGCCCCCGGCAGTCCCGCTAAGCCGAGCGCATCCCGGCGGTGGCGACGCCTCCCAGCCGCGCGCCCAGCCCGGCCTCCAGATCCTCGGCGCTTTCCAGCCCCTCCGGGGGCCCCTCGGCGTCTCCCCTCCCCTCCTCCTCGGAACAAAGTTACTGGAAGAACAATCGCATCTCCGGGACCTGCGGGCGAAACTGACAGGAGAGGGGCCGGCCAGGTGTAAGTGAAACCCACCACCTCCGCCCGCTGACCAGGCTCCGACCCCACCCCGCCCTCTCCGGGCGAGGCAGGCAGGGCTTGGCGACCTGTGCCGGGCGACGGTGGAGCCCTGGGAGGAGGGGAGCCGGCGGGGGGCTGGCGGCCAGGGCCCCCACCCCAACCCCGGGTGACCCCCGCCGCCACAGCGGCCTGGGCCCCTCCCTCGCTCCCTCCCGCGGCCGCGTGTCCCCAGGGTCACCCCTCTCGCGCGCACAGAGCATCCCCGCGCTCCCGTGGCCCCAAGCCTCCCTCAGCGCCGGAGGGCAAGGACCAGCAGGCGGTGGCAGAAGCCAGGCGGCAGTCCACCTACCCTCGCCTCGACCGGGTCGCAGGCGGCACCCGCAAGGGGTGAGGTCCTGCGCCCAGGGCGAGGACGCGAGTCTGGCAGCTAGCCTGAGTTCCACGTAAAGGTCTGCAGCGGAGGGGTGGGTGATGGGAGGGTAGTGGGGGCGGGGGTGTGCGGAGAGAGAGGCGAGGGGTCGCGCCGGGCACTGGGCACCAGGTGCCTCCGTGGGCGCCAGCTTCCAGTCACCCCTCTGCGCTGGAAGGGCGCCCGTCCCCAGGCAGGGACCCGCCGAGGGACCGGGACCCCGGGCCGGGCGGTGAGCTGCATCGTACATCCAAGAGAGGCAGATGGGGCGGACAAGGATATTCTCAGGAATTCTTAGAGCGGGGCTCACCGACAGTCAGCTGATTAGGAGGACTTCTACACTGAACACTCCTTGGTCCTGGGGAGCAGTTTACAACTCCACAGGAACTGCCAAGGCCGAGGCGACTCTGCACACCCAGAAGGGACCTTCCAGAAGCTGTGGAGAGAAGTAGAGGATTATTAAGAAGCTGTTTAATAGTAAATAGAGCTATTGTTCTAGGCTTTGAGTTCCATAATGCCCCCACATGGATCAGCAGATAATGAACTCTCTGGGCATTTCTAAGTAGAGCTTAGCTTCCCCCACCAACCCCCACCCCATATATGATGTATCACAGACTATGCTCTCCTCCTGAAACTGGAAAGTTGTCTTGTGACTGCTTTGCATTACTTAAAGACAACTTTGACAATTTCAAGACATACCGTCCAAATAATGGCAATTACACAAATTGTCTTATCCCTCAGTGCCATTGCTTCATCTCTGACTCTAAATATGACAGAAGTTAGTGAAGTGAAGTCGCTCAGTCATGTTCGACTCTTTGCGACCCCATGAACTGTGGCCTGTCAGGTTCCTCTGTCCGTGGGATTTTCCAGGCAAGAACACTGGAGTGGGGTGCCAACTGCCCCTTTAATCGGTGCACACAGTCAATCTGGATAATGCAATGTGAACATGCTTTTGAAAAGAAAAGTTTAGGGGTGAAATTATTCTTTTTCTTCAGAATTATGAAAAATTAGATTTCAAGCTCATTTTCTAAATTGGGAGTTTGTTCAAAATAACACGAGCTTGCTTAAGTCTGACATTCGCTATACTTTTTAAGTGACATTATGACCTCTCATGCAATAATGTGCCAGCCAAGAAAATATAGACCTTCTGCCTTTAAAGAAGTCACTTACTCTCCCTTTCCTCTCCAGTACATTGTAATCAATCAATCCTTATAGTATTTTTATAATGGTAAATTAGATGATCTGTGTAAAGTGCTTAGCAGAGTGCCTTAGGGCATAGGGAACACTCAGTGCCTGTTTTACTGAAAATAGTAAGATGATAGAAATTCACCACGAGTGAGCCTCTGAGGATCTTGATTTAGGAAGAAGAAATTGCCAGTTTAATTAATCTTTTTTCTATAAATTATTCTAAAAGATATTTAGGATCTTCAAAGAATGAAGCCCCTTCTGAAGGCAGGAAGAAAGTCAGTGGTATTCTGTGCAACAAAGTTCTAAATTTGACAGATTTTCCTTTTACGTTGTAGAAATAAAAATTTATATGTCAGTTCCAACAGGAGCTGGAATAGCTGGCTGGAAGGTTATTATTTTTCCATGCTTGTTACTTCCAAAATGTGTTTGTGAACTTCAATGAAGAGGAAATCAAAACAAAGATACAATACTTCGACTGAATTTGTTCTAGATTTAGGCAAGTGCTTGTACAGGCTCCCATTGTTAAAGGCAAATATTTTTCCTTTCTCTGCCCTTCTATTTTTTGGGGGACACAGATTTTTTTTTTTTTTTTTTGCGTCTGTCATAAGTAAATACGGGCTCAGAAAATATATTACATTTCAAAACTGTTGATTGCACCTAATTATGCATGTAAATTGCTACTTCAAGCTTGCAGACAGCTTGCAACATTTTGAAAATTTTGCCCTGGTAGTCAACTGAGGTATTTATGTTACTATTTTGCTTTTGCCTTAAATGACTTCACTTCCCCACAAGCTTTCCATTAATGATTGAGCTATGAACAATTCTGACCTTTCGGTATCTTTCTCTTGTATGATTCAAGTGAGCAAATCAGCACTTTCAAGAAAATCACCATTATTATTGTTTATACCAGACCACTTGATTTTTTGAATCACTGAAATGAGATTTACAAGAAGCTGTCCTGAAGAGTCATCTAGTCTTTTGTTACTCAAAACGTCATCAACAGACAAGCAGCGTCCCACCACCTGTACTGTTTGAAATACTGGGTCTCAGGCCCGGTCCTAGGCTGACAGCATCAGGGTCTACATTTTTAACACAACTTCTTCAAGTGATCCTTACCACAGTCCCTACCAATCAAGTCTGAGAAGTGCTGATCTAACACACAGCATAGTTGGCCTTTCTCCTTTATAATTCTTTGGCACTGTTCCCCTAAAATACCACTTGGAAAGAAAAACACAATCTGAGACACATTTTTGTTTTGGTCAAGACATTGCAGTCCCTTCCTACTCTCCCCTCACCACCGAGGATCTGAGACCTGAATGTTTCATGATGAAAAATTACATCAAATAAAAATGAACCTATGCTGTATATCTCTGGTAATGAATCAGAAGTGTATACTTTTCTAAAATCAAAAAATGAACTAACCTGAAAGGGGACTTCTACTTTACCTTGAATAACCGTTAAATGCAAACTTGTGGAACTTAGTCCTTAAAAACTTGGTTAATTCTTGACTTCAGACGTGGAAGTCCAGTGTCCACTCTGCTGGTATTATTGACTGATCCCTTCTGTTACAATGCAGGCAGAAACCACCGTTGGTGCCTGTGCCATGACAGTCAAAGCTACAATAATTAGGCGTGCAAATGGACTAAATTATATGCCACAGTATTTTTAGAAATTAACAGCTTATTGTTTTAAAAACACTTTCTTAAAGCACATGTATACAGATCAATAAATGGTTACTTTTAAAGGCTACCTGGAACAGTGTTCTCACCTGTAATGCACATGAAATTGCCAGGCAAGTGTCCCTGGAAGGCAAGTTAGAACGCAGCAGGATGGGTGCCTAAGAATCTGCATGTCTGACAAACTTCCAGATGAGGCCAGTGTTTCTGGGCCTCAGACCTAATAGACTTGCTTTACCTCCATAAACGGTTCTCAAATCTTAATCAGCTGGCGAGCTTTTAAAAGTCTTCAGTGACTAGATTACACTCCAGACAAGTTAAAATAGAACCTCTGGGGTTGAGTTCTAGGTCTCAGGGGTGTTTGGACCCCAGCTGATTATGACATGCAGCCAGGACTGGGAATCACTGATGTTGATCTGTGCTTCTTCAATTGTCATTTCCAAGACCAAGGCGGCAGCATCTCCAGGGGATGGATGAGATGCTGACTCTCGGGCACCACTCCAGCCCAGCTGGGCCGGCCTCTGCACTCGAAGCTCTCCACGTGGTGCCTCCGCACATCTCAGGTTTGAGCAGCACAGCTCTAGAGCAGCCCATGGGCCACGGGGATGGCACGCCAACAGCTACAAACTGATGGTAATTCCTTCCCACTTGGCTCTTCACAGATCGTCACATGTGCCCAGAAGCTTTCAGGTAAAGTTCCCGTTGAGGAGAGAAATCCGCAAGCATCCCTGGCTGTTCTAACGACCCTGTGGTTGGCAGTGCTGTTCAGCAGGACTTCGAACAACGACAGGAAAGTGCCGTGTCTGTGCTCTTCCATAAGCTGCCGCTGGTCGCCGTGGCTCCAGGATGGCCCTGTGACCGGGAAGCTTGCTGTTTCCACTGGAGCTCATTTGATTGCTCTAAATGTAAAAGGCCTCCTGTGGTTGCTGCCCACCCCCTGCCCCCACTCCCTTTACTGGACAGAGCAGCTCCAGAGTAATCACCCTTCCTCAGCCCCTTTTCAAATTCCCAGGTTGAACCCAGGCGCCCCCCGCCCCAACCCTGCAGCTTGTGTACTTATTAATCCCCAGTGAATGCGCTGAGATGACAAACATCTGCCTCGCTGCCTCATCTGCATAATAAGTAACATTATGCTTATTATTTTGAATGAGAGGAGTTTAACTTGAATTAAATCCCATCAAAAGTTGTCAAAACCTTTTTCATAGTATTCATAATCACGTAGCTTGAATTTTACAGCCTTTTCAAATAGCAGCAGACATGGGGCGCGTTTAGAACTGCCTTGCAGTTGGAAATGGATTCAGGGTATAAGACACAGAAAGACACCCCTCCCCCAGCATTTATTGGTGCACCTCAGGAAGTGCCTTAAATTCAGAGGGTGTCTGTGCTGAAAATAAATACCAAAACCTGAGGCTTCCTCTCGCAATGGACGATGAGATACAAACAAAGGAAGGATCAAGGAGTCAAGGAGCCAGAGGATGGCGAATGAAATTCAAACTAGAAATGCACTCAGGGACGTCCCCGGCAGCCCAGCGGTTAAGGCTTCATTTTCCAACGCAGGAAGTGCAGGTTTGATCCCTAGTCAGGAAACTTAAGATCCCACAGGCAGAAAAACCAAGACATAAAACAGAAGCAATATTGTACAAACTCATTAAAAGATTTTTTTTTAAGAAGGAAAACAAATCCACTCAACAGCTACCTTGAATGTGACTATCTAATCTGTGGAAGCAATGGGCAGGGAGACGGGAGGGGCAGTGAGGGGACAAAAATACACATAGTTTGAAACAGGCACCAGCTCCACAGAGCCTTTCTTTCTCCAGGCTGAGAAGATCAGCACAACCACCCGCATCCATAACAGCACCCCCTCCAGGCAGGCTCCCAGGAACCCCATGAAAAGGGCAGTGATCAACAAAGAGATAATTCGGGGGACGTGATTTTAACTGACACACCTCAGAGAACAAATAGCAAATCCCTACTTAACAGGGAGGAGGATGTTGTTAAACTAAAGTCAGCTCTTCCCTTTGATTGAGAAAGTGAGTTAACACAAGCTGCCTAATACCAGGAGGCCAACACCAGGAAGACATTTCACTATCTCTGCCTTGCCAGCTCCCAGTTTGGTATCATGTGATGTAAGATTATGGCCACAAAGAAAACGTGTAGCCAAGGGCAACAGCCTCAGTGCTGAGGATGGTCACTTCTTAGCAACCGAAACCAATAAATAGAGAAACTCCAGGGGACTCTAGACGACAGGCTTTCGGAAGTTTGGCTCAGAGGCCGTTCAGCACTCACTTGACCCTCATTCAGGCACCTAAGCCCCCTGCCCTCACCTAGGCTCTCCATGCCTTCACAAACAGAGGGTGAGTTTCTTCATTATCCACATCAATGCAGCTCAGAAGAGAGTGGCAAGAGCGACAATGGAAGGAGGAGAAAATATTCACTCCCCTCATTGGTGGCCTAAAATCCTGTGTTCACATAGCTTCACAGAGACCCTGCCTAACAACATAGTGAATTAAAATTAAGTCACAAGCCCCAGTTGTTGTTTTAGGCAATGTTTGGAGGATTCTACATCCTTCACTTGCCCCCACACACACATTTTTCTTGGCTAAATTTACAGGTTTAGTCTATGAACATAAGAAATCCCAGGGATTTGAGACTTGGACCTGAAAATATTCCAGATTGCAGTATTAAGAGCAGAGGCCCAGGGACTTCCCTGTTAGTCCAGTGGTTAACAATCCACCTTCAGATGCAGGGGATGCAGGTTTTATCCCTGACTGGGGAACTAAGATCCCACATGCTTCAGAGCAACTAAGCCTCCACACTGCAACTAGAGAAACCCAGGTGCAGTAACTACTCAGGCCATGCACCACAACTCAGAGGGCCCACGCACAGCATCTAGAGAACCCATGCACCACAGCTAGAGAAAGCCTGCATGCTGCAACAAAGACCTATGCAGACCGAAAAAAAAAAAAAAAAGAGTGTAACTAACAGCAAAGGCCCAGCAATATGGAGGCAAGTCTGCTGAGAAGAGGGTCTGTGTGTCTTCCTGTCGTTTGTACAGAATGACAGCTTTGCTGAGTTGGTTCTAAACTTGACCAGTGCCAGAATACCCCTTTACTACTCATGAACCTGGGTGGGAGGAGGGAGCTGGTGTTTGTAGGCAGGTGATCGTATTGATGCTTTTGAACTGTGGTGCTGGAGAAAACTCGTGAGAGTCTCTTGGACTGCAAGGAGATTCAACCAGTCCATCCTAAAGCAGATCAGTCCTGAATATTCATTGGAAAGATTGATGCAGAAGCTGAAGCTCCCATACTTTGGCCACCTGATGCAAACAACTGACTCATTGGAAAAAAAACCCTGATCCTGGGAAAGACTGAAGGCAGGAGGAGAAGGGGATGACAGAGGATGAGATGGTTGGATGGCATCACCGACTCGATGGATATGAGTTTCAGCAAGCTCCAGGAATAGGTGATGGGCAGGGAGGCCTGGCGTGCTGCAGTCCATGGGGTCTCAAAGAGTCAGACATGGCTGAGTGACTGAACTGAACTGAACTGATAGTATTTCTGGATATCTGGACCAGACAGGACGCATCCACCCAATCAGACACCTCTCCTGGAGCAGACAGAGGAGGAGAGTAGAGGCTGCAGAAGTGCATTATAAACTCCCTATGCCTGGAAAGAACCCTCAGAAGAAGAGAAGTGTTAATTCCCCCAAATGAACTTAGCCTCACTCTCAGTTCCAGGTCCTGTCTCCTGGCCCCCTCGCTGCCGGGTGCCCAGGAGGGAAAGCTCTGGGAGCCCACCCTGCACAGCTCCTCTTCCCGCCTCTTACATCCTTCGCTGGTCCTGGGGGTCCCCAGACCACCATCAGCTCTGCCAGCCCCACTCCCCTCAACTGTAGAACTCATTTACCGAGTGTTAGACATGATTGGTCAGAATTAACATTCGTCACGCCAGGCTCTCAGGAATTACACTCCTGCCCTCGTCCCCATTAGCATCAGACCCATATCAACTTGAGCAAACCAGAAATTTCACGGAGGTGTAAAGCTGGCAGAGGTGATGCTCTAGCAAGTGCCTTTTATCTTACAAGTGCCTAATAAATATTACATTTTCATAATTTGGCTTTTTAAATCAGAAATTATCTTTCATTCCCTCACATGGCTTATTTTAGAAGACGCACCTAATGCAGTGCCCTGCACATGGTGAGGACTAAATAAATGTTTGAGAATGAATATTGAAAACCTTGTACGTGAAGGCTTAAAAATGACTTTGCATCTCATCTTGGAAAATTCAGTCTTCAGAGAAGTAAGACGAGACCGTTGGAAACTGTGCTTTCACCGTGGACTTCCCGTGGTCACGTTTGTGTCAATGTCACCGAACCATTGCACGTGGGTAAGTCACTGCAGCTTGGCACAGGGACCTTGTCTGAGTCTCCATCTCCATTTTTCATGAATTGAGGAAATGGAAATCCCTTTCAGCCGAAAGACTCTGAGATAAGAGCAGTAGATATTTTCTGACCAATTAACTGCACACTGACTGGATCCACTAACCCAGGGATGGGGAATCCCTCTGTAGTTTCTAATAATATACGTTCATTTTCACCTATTAAGTAGCCAGTCTCGTATAATTAAATCACTTTGCAGTACACCTGAAACTAACACAACAGTGTAAATCAACTCTACTGCAATATAAAATTAGAAGTTTTTTAAAATAGCAGGCCTCTTCCCTTATTTCTAGACATGGTGGTTGGTCTCTGAGTCATCATGTCCTTTATCTGTGCCGTTGTTCTTCGTTTTGAACCAGAGTATAAGTAACATGTGCAACTACAGTAATAATCAGGTAAGACATTTGGGGAATCAGGAATTTAAATGCAAATATGAAACATGGGAAACAATCCACAGAGACAGCAATAAACAGAATAGGCGAGTTCACAGGGAAACCCAGTACTGTGTGGGTGATGACCAGCAACACTCTGCTTAATGTATCTCCAGAGAAAAGAGAAGGACCACTCACAGTGAGAAAAGTGAAATCTCACTGGGTGATGTACACTTGACAACAGTGCACACGTCTCTTAAGAATATCCTGTAGCCTAGAAATGAAGGCCTTAAACGAGTACAAACTGTTTCTTCTGGCTTCTCTTTCAGGACGCGGGCTGCCCGCCCTCTGCTCTGTGGGCACAGTTGTGTTACATGTCACTGGTCACTGCCCCCGCCCAGCCCCCGCCTAAACCAATGCCTTTCTGGCTTCTGGTATGAGCTGCCCCGTGTTTCACACCAAACACCCCAGGAAGCTCCTCAGTCTTCGTTTCCTCCGTGTCCTCTGACTGTCCCATCACAACTGTCCTTTTCACTCTTCTTTCCCTCCCCATCATCAAGAGACCTGTTCTCCACGTGACCTTTCTTCAGAGAGCTCACAAAATGTCCTTATCTTGGGGAACGGCATCACTGTCAATCACCAGAAAGACCCAGCAGAGCATCAGGCAGCAACAGGTGGCATCTCCTTTAACGACCCTGCCATCTCTCTGCAGAGCCATTATGAGCCTCACGTTGTGCCCAGGGGAGCTCGGGTTCTGACAGAATGGGTAGCAGGGCCAAAGCAGCACCCAGGTGGGGCAGAATAAGAGCGTGAGCCCAGGCCTGCCTGACTCGCGTCACGGTGCTCCCACACACCTGTGCATGTCCGTGATCACTGAGCTCGGAGCCCCCACAGGAGAACAGCCGCTTGCGTCACTCTCACACCCGCGATGCACACAGAGCTAGGCGGCAGTGGCGCTCCACGGACCATGAGTCGCGTGGCTTGGCTGGGCGCTTGGGGGCAGCGGCCACGGCTGGGGCCTCACTGGGAGCTGCGTGGGCTTCCTCACAGCATGGAGGCCGGCTTCCAAGAGCAAAGAGCCTCCTGGAAGGAGGGGGGCACAGGGCATCTTCATGAGTGGGTCACAGTGTCACTCCTGTGGCGTTCTGCTGGTCAGGCAAACACAAAGCCCCCCCAGCTCCAAGGGGAGGCTGCAGAGACACCAGCTGTCAATGAGAAAGTGTCAAGATGTGAGAAGAGACTGTAAGACAGGTGGAGAGCCTGTGGCAGCTGTCGGTGGGAAAAACAAGCTGCTGCTTCAGGATTCCTATACGAAGCCCACCCATTAATTTAAACTTTTATCTCTAAGCCCCGACATCTCTGCTGGAGCCAGTTCCAGAGCTCTGATTGTCTATTGGAATTTTTCAAAATAAAAATTCACAAAGAACTTTGTTAGAGCCAGCTCTCAGTTGTCCTTCATACTTTGCACAAGCAGCTCTGCTCTTCCTCATCACCAGCACTGACCGGCTCACCCGAAGCTCTCTCCCTCCTCTGTTTCTGGCTCCCGACAGGTAGGTGCTTGGTCGTATTTCTCCTACTCACCAAATAGCTTTTCATTAAGAAAATGGCAATCCACTGCAATATTCTTGCCTGTGAAGTCCATGGACAGAGGAATGTGGCGGGCTACAGTCCATGGGGTCACCAACAGTCAGATCGGATTCAACAACAACGTGGAATTGGCCTTGCCTTGGTTGTTGTCAGTTAGTGGTAGAGATTCAATAGTGTACACACACAGAGTGGGTTGCCATTTCCTCCTCCAGGGAATCTTCCCAACCCAGGGACCAAAGGGTTGGGAAGGTCCCCTGGAGAAGGGAAAGGCTACCCACTCCAGTATTCTGGCCCGGAGAATTCCATGGACTGTACAGTCCATGGGGTCAAAAAGAGTCGGACACGACTGACTTTCACTTCCATATACATATATAGTATACTGTCTTTGCTCTCAAATAATTTTGAGCCTTATGCAGAAAAAAACAGACAAATCAACACAGTTACTACAGTCATAGACAAATCACAGTCACTACACGCATTAGATACCAAGTAAACTTGGAGGCTGAGGCTGCAAAGATGCACACTGACCTAGACTTGGGTGAGTGAAAGAAAAAGGGATCAAGTTCTTATGGAATAGTAGGAGTTTTGAGGAATAGTTTGAAGGAATAGTAGGAATTGTGGTCCATGTGAGCTCACAATTACAAACAGAAATCAAAACGAAATGAAACAGACTGCCTTTCAGCTCAGGATGACTTTAAGTTGATTGCCAAGAGACAGTCTCTGAAGCCTTGAATGACACCCAAAGGCAACCCTCTGATCAAATATCTCTCTCTATGGACTCTGCTTGAATGTGTCCAACCTGCAGAAGGTGAATTAACGTAATTGAGATTAACCAGCATCACTGAGCATTGTCATGTTGGAAAATCAGTGTAGGGAGATTTTAGACATTTATTTTACAGAAATGGGAAGGGATTTTCAGTGACGGGGAGACGCTCCACGTGGGGCGCGTGCTCGAGCTTCGCCAGCTCCCTCTCACACGTGTCCCTCGCCGTGTCTGCCGCACCCCCTGCTCTACCCGCGTCACAGGAGGTGACATGTCTGGGCTCCCCGCACACCGTCGTAGCGTAAGCTGGGGTAGGCTGCGGAGAGCAAGCGGTGCAGGAGGTGGGCTTTGGGCTCTCTGCCTCTCCTCCTCCCCAGCCCCCGGCCATCCACTGGGGCGCACCTCCTCCCAGGGACTTTGACTGCCTCTATGTAGCCCAGTTCTGGAGTAGGTAACACATCCTCCCCCAGGGCCTGCAGCCCAGGGCTGCACCTGCCTCTTGCCCTTGCCAACCTCCGCTGGCCTCAGCAAGCCTGGTCACCTCCGCACAGCTGACACCTTCTACCACAGCCCCTTGAATCTGAAAGGCGGGGGTGGTGTCAGCTTTCCCGACTGGACCCTGACTGAGGAACCGAGCTAGCTGATTTCAAAAGCTCCTTCTCCATTGCGGCGCAACCCACATACTACAAAACTGGCTGCCTGAATCCTAGTTACGTGCGCCGTTCAGTGGACACTGAGCACGTTCACATGGCTGTCAGACATTTATCCCATCCATCTCCAGAACTCTTATTTGCAAAACTGAAACTCTGTTCCCAGTAAACACTGACCCCCTCTTTCCTCTCCCCAGCCCCGACAGTCACCACTCTACTCTGTATGAATCTGACCACTCTGGGTCCCTCAGGTAAGCAGAACCGTACAATATTTGTCCTTCTGCAAATGGTGTATTTCTCTTAACACAGTGAAAGTTTCACCTATGTTGAAACTTCCTAAAGTTTCATCCGTGTTGTAGCAGGTGCTGAATTTCCTACCTTCTTAAGAATAAACGCTATTCTGCTGCATGTGCAGACCACATTTTGTTTCTCCATTCATCTGCAGATGGATACTTGGCTAATGCTGCTCAGAACACACATATACAAATACGTGAGTCCCCGATTTCAGTTCTTCTGGGCCTATAACCAGGAGCAGAATTGCCGGATCATATGGTGATCCTTATTTTTTGAAGAACCACCAGGTTGTTTTCCACGGTGGCTGCGCCATGCCGCATTCTCACAGACAGCACACAGCGTTCTAGTTTCTCCACGTCCTCGCCAACAGTTGGTGTTAATGTCTTCTGTCTTTTTGAGAGCAGCCATCATAACGGGTGTGCGAAGTTATCTCATAGTGCTCTGCAGCTCAGCGGAATATCAGAGCAACTGGCTTTCAGTGGCAGAAATCATTGACTCAACCTTGTCCTCTAATCCTATACTGAGTAATAAGGAGGATTTCTGCATTAAGCCTACTGATCCTCTAGTTTTCATTACAAGTTTAAATAAGAGACTTGCCAGCGTCCGGCAGCTGAAGCTCTGGGGAGGGCTGCAGTGTGAGACGGCTCTTCTCCAATTCCATGGTGGCCACTCTATGACCTTGGACAACTCAGCCTGGTTTCTCTCCCACCTCAGTTTCATCACCATTGTGAATCATAACCCCTGCCTTTGTACAGCTCCAAGAATTATATTTGCCCTACATATTTACTTTTATTCCATATTCTTAGTTTTAAATATTTGATGCTTCCTATCTCAGTAGCTTGTTTAGATAGTTAAAACTAAACTTTCATTGACACAGTATCAATAAAAAGAACTAAAATGTGCACATGGCTTTCCCTGATGGCAGAGCTTCAGAGAGGTGATTAATTAAGAGTACAAGGCCCTGACGCCTGACAATATAATTTCAAATTTTAACTCCACCACCAGTAAGTGTGTGCCTTTAGAAAGTTACATAAGTTATTACATTTCTCTGGGCCTCAATTTCCCTACCTGTAACATGGGCATAAAAATAGTTCCTATACCTTTGGGTTGTTGTGGGGATGAAATGAAAAAAATACATCGAGCTCTTACTTTTCACAATGATAAACGTACATTAGGAATAATGAGGCTCCATTTTAATTGAAAATTTAAAATCTTAATGGACCCATTCTTGAAAGAGCCCTTGAAACTTTTCATCCCACAGAGAGGATTCTGGTGCAGGGATATTAAGACCCATCGATAAACGATGCTTCTGCCCCAATCTGCCACTCCCACCTGCCCTTCCCAGAGTCCAGGGTGCGTGTAATGTGGTGTCGAGTTGGGTGGCCTGTCGGTGTGGGCTGGGCCAGCTGCAGGGGCCTACTCTACCCTCACTGTGCCCGACTGGTGGGACTGCACGGGGTGTTGCTTTTTGTGTAGCCAGAAGTCTAGATTTTGACTAACAATCCACTACAGAGCCAACAGCAGTCTTCTTTCAAGGGCATTTCAAGGACAGCACTTTTGCTCAATCACAGTCCAAAACCCCCAGGAGTGTATAGTGAGCCTGCCTCATTCACTCCTTCTCTGAGAGGGAGACCAAAGCACAATATCTACCTTATAGCTTCATTCATTCATCCCACAAAACCTTCTGAGGCCTGTCCAGGCACTAAATAAAGATACCAGAGATATAGAAACGCAAGACACAGCTCTAGCCCTCCAGGAACTTGGGGAGCTGACCACCAGCCCAAAACGTGGGGGGAACCTGGGGGTCAGCAAGGAAGTGATGGCGGGGCCAACACGGGAAGGCTGAGAAGTCCTTAGCAGGGAGGAATAACATGGAGGGGGCGCGCTTTCCAAACGGACAGAGGGCATGGATGGTGAGAGTGACAGGGCACAATGCAGGTACCCACATGTGTGCAGGAGGAACAGGCTGGACACCCAGGCCGGCTGCATCCAGATCATGAAGGCACACCCGTGCCAGGCCATGTGTCCAGACATTAGGCCACGCCTGCTGCGGTCGGGGGCATGGTGGTGTTTTCAGCTGGAACTCAGAAGAGTCAGGAGATTCTATGACCGCTCTGTGGAGAAGGGAAGACCAAAAGGCAGAGAAACCAACTAACACACCACAGCAGTTACAGAACCAAGAAACAAGATTCTAAGTCAGTCAAGTGGCCACAGAAATCAAGGAAAAGCATTGGATCCTGAATCAGAATTAGAAAATATGACCAACAGGACTGGGTAAGTCATTAGATGTACTTGTTTCTTCTCAATTAAGAGTTCCAAGGTCACTGAGCAAACTACAAATATGCTTGGGCCACATGTGGAGACACCAGGCTAGATTTCAAAAGCTGGTCAAAGTAGGAGCAGAATCTGTGTGCCCACTGTCAGATTTCACCCAAAGCTGACTTGCTGTGCCATCAGCTATGCACTGGAATGTAGGAGACCAATAAATTTACTGTTGAGGAGAAAAAAGGAAAACCCCTACCTTCAACATGGGGCTTCCCTGGTGGCTCAGATGGTTAAGAATCTGCCTGCAAGGCAGGAGACCTGGGTTCAATCCCTGGGTTGGGGAGATCCCCTGGAGGAGGAAATGGCAACCCACTCCAATATTCTTGCCTGGAGAATTCCACAGACAGAGGAGCCCGGTGGGCTATAGTTCATGGGGTCACAAAGGGTCACACACTATTGAGCAACTAACTTTCAACATGGGGCACATTTTTGCTTCTGTGTTTACAGTGTTGCTCATTCTGAAGTTTCTCTAGAGTCCTTTGTCATGAAACTAAGTATAATTTTCTGTGTCAAACCTCAAACATCCAAGACTCTGTTTTCCACTGTCTTTAAGCAACTCTGCACTTAACCATGTCCAAGCAATGGAATTCATTGGTTCTATTTTTCAGTATTGCCAAATGAAATGTTCCCTAACCTCCCAGAATAACACACAGCAGTTCTTAAAACCCTTCCCATGATGCAAACCATGGTCATAATCATGGTGACTCACGCCTGTGGCCAGGGAGCCCCTCGCTCATGTTATGTGGAGAGCATGGCAGAACAGCTCTTGTGCCAAAGGCACGGACATGCGCTGGATTGTATGGATGGAGACGTCTCTCTCAGAGGTCAAAGCAAGGTGAACTATACTAAATATCATTTGCTAAAGACCATGCTTCCAGGTTCCAAATCTAATCATCTGCCATTCATAAATTAATAAGTGAACTTTGGTGTGCAGTGGGAGAAATAACAACCCTGAACACCAATTCTGGAAGACTTATCTTCACCATTCTCTGGCCTTGCAGTTTGTATAGACAATCAGGAGACGGCAACCATTTTGAATTATATGATTAAAAGACACTATTACAGGACACAATTATCTTGTTTTAATTTGCCGAGTTTAAAGAGGTCTTAGGGAGTGGATGAGTAGCCCTTTCCATGGTCAAGCATATGTCACGTTTTGAGAAGACATTTGGCAGGCTGCGCTGTGGGTATCAGGTGACGGAAATCTGGAGTCGGAACCCAATGAAACAACAAAGGAGATTAGGAGGGAAAGGTGGAGCCAGTTCAGAGCTGAAACCAGAGAGGAATATGAATTATCAGTTTCAGCAAAAATGTTTTGGGCTGCAAATAACAAAACATAACTCCACTATCTTAACACAAAGGGCATTTATTGGTCCATGGAACTAGAATGTCTGGCATTAATATAATTTCCTGGCACAGATTCAGGTGGGCACTGCTTATTTTACTTCTGATCTCCTAGATCTATCTTATCTGCTGTAACATCTTTGTCCTCATCCTGGCTCCACAATGATTAGACTCGATTATGTCACACACCCTCGCAGGAATGAATCACCGCAGCCAACCAAGTATGATAATCAGAGCGATGTAAGCCAATCACGTCCTGCCCTGGATCTGGGCTGGAGGTCCATTCCTCCCAACCACACGCCTGCCACAGCAGAAGGGGGGCGGGCTGAATGCGGGACAGGAATCCGTGAGCACTGGGAGCAAGACCAGGAGGTGAACCCAGGAGGAGGGAGCGGAGGGTCCTGAAAGCGCAACAGTCGCTGCAGCAGCATCAGAATCAGCCCGCCAGAGCCCCGCATCCCGGAGCAAAACCAACAGGGACAGCGGGTTGACTGCATTCTTCCGTGGATGCGGGTGCCTGAGGACAATCCCTTAGGGAGGATTGCCGCTAAGACCTCTATTCACCATAGTCACTTCCCGATTTTAATTATTAAGAACAGAACAATGACGGTTATAATGCCAGAGAGCTTGCTGCAGTAAATCACTGCTCTAGAATAAGAAAGAGAGGCATTCATCCTTGCAAGCATCTTAATGGACTATTTAGTAAATGTCTGCTCTTCAGGACAAAGCAGAACTCTGAAACGCTGAACATTTCATTAAATAAAACAGCTTGTTTCCTAAGAGCTGCACGATGTACATGGACAGAGTGTTCCAAGACCGATCCTTCACCACGGGAACAGGAAGTATACATAGTGTCGAGTCAAGGAGGGTCAGGGTCACAGCCACCAGGAAGGTGCACTTTACAGGGTGTCAAGATCTGAGGACGGAGCAGGGAGCGGAGTTCCCTGTGCTGGACAGTAGGTCCTATTTGGTAGATTTGGCCCCATTAGTACGTTTGGTAATTATTTTATCTACAGCAGTGTGGGCTTGTCCATCCCAATCTCCCAACCTATCCCTCTTGCCACGCTTCCCCCCTGGTAACCATAAATTCATTCTCTAAGTCTGTGAGTGTTTCTGTTTTGTAAATCAGTCAGTTCAGTTGCTCAGTCGTGTCCGACTCTTTGTGATCCCATGAACTGCAGCACGCCAGGCCTCCCTGTCCATCACCAACTCCTGGAGTTCACCCAAACCCATGTCCGCTGAGTCAGTGATGCCATCCAGCCATCTCGTCCTCTGTCGTCCCCTTCTCCTCCTGCCTTCAATCTTTCCCAGCATCAGGGTCTTTTCCAATGAGTCAGCTCTTCGCATCAGGAGGCCGAAGTATTGGAGTTTTATCTTCAACAGCAGTCCTTCCAGTGTTTTGTAAATAAGTTCATTCGTATTAGTTTTTTTTTTTAGATTCTACATATAAGCAATACCTGAATCACTTTGCTGTCCACCTGAAGCTAACACAATATTGTTAATAAACTTTTCTCCAATATCAAATAAAAATAAAAGAACTGAGCGCAGGTACCACTTGTTTTGTTAGTGTCAAGGAAGTCCATCTAAGAGCAAATTGATTAGTAAATATCTTGCAGAGTACTTGGCTAGTAGTAGGTCCGCAATAAATGCTCATCAGATTAGTGTTACTGAGCACCTCGTGAGCATGGCGGTGGGCGTGGGCGGTCCTTTGGCCTCGTGAGCATGGTGGCGGGCGCGGGTGGTCCTTTGGCAGGCCCCAGCCCTGGGCACCCACATTCTGGAGCCTGGCTTCTGGGATTATGAGCATCTGTGCGCTCAGGGCGGTGCTTGGTCTGCACGTGTGGCAGCTGGAGGTGCCAGGCGGTCCCTGTCCCTGTCAGCAGCCCCCACCAGTGCTGTGTGGGCACAGGAAGCAGCGCCCAGCTTCTGTGGTCCCACACTCCTGGGGGAGGGGGGCAACTCTAGTCCACAGCCATCCTCAGTTGGCCTGAGCCCCAGCTGCCTGTGGCACTGGCCTGCTCACCAGTGCCCATTTGGCATCCTTGCCTTCACTTTCTCACCTGCCCATCTCCTGTCAGTGCTTCCCTGGATCACCTCCCAGGTAAGCCCTTTGCTCTGGTGACCTTATCTCATGATCAGCCTCTGGAGAAACACAGCCTCCTAACACTCTTTTTTTTTTTTCCTTTCTTCCTGAAAAATCAGAACCCTAATACTTGGGGTAGGCGAAGCCTAGCCCCAGAACATGGATTGTTACTGGAATATGTCAAACAGGACAGTCTCCTTTTCCGATTTTCTAGCCAATCTTGAACCACAAGGGGACAGGGCAATCACTTTAGCCAATGAGACGTAAGTGTATAGCAGATGGAAGGGCTTCCCCAGTGGCTCAGAGGTAAAGGATCTTCTTGCAATGCAGAAGACTCAGGAGATACAGGCTCAGTCCCTGGGTGGGGAAGCTCCCCTGGAGGAGGGCATGGCAATCCACTCCAGTATTCTTGCCTGGAGAATCCCATGGACAGAGGACCCTGTTGGGCTACAGTCCATTGGGTCACAAAAGAGTCGGAGATTACTGAAGCAACTGAGCTTGCATGCACCACCACCAATAAAAAACAAACAAACAAAAAACCTGAAAAGCAGGTGCGAACCTTCTGGAAAAGCCTCTATTTTCCTGATAAAATGTTGTAGATGTAACTGCCCTATTCCTGCCTTGAAAGTAACCTTGGTACTATGTGACACGTGGTGCAACAAAGAGCTTCACAGCAAAGCACGCACAACCCCATCCCTGCCCCTGCCGCCCCGGCCCCGAACCAGAAAGAGCAGCAGCCCATCTCAGAGCCGCTCTGCCCATGACAGAAGGGAGAGCCCTGTTTGTTTAGGTCAGCTTCTGTTACGTGCAGCCCACCGCAGTCCTAACCTCCATGAATACCTAGCCCTGTATCAGGGGTAGAGAGATCAACAAGGAACAACCCGTGACTGCTTCACTGAGGAGTGAAAACTAAGTCATAAGATGTTGGAACCTTTCCCTAAGATAATGGGGATGGTGTGATAGTCTGTTCAAACATAGGGTGAGCTAGTTGGCACAGACTTGAGTGCCGTGTGTTCTGCCTTATTGCAGAAGTTCCCTACAATTAAAATTCCTGTCCAAAGTCCTCCTTGTAAAATAATTAATGTATTTATTATTGATGTATTGGTGCTGCACAATCCCATACAAGTTACAGGCACACAGCACAGGGATCCACAGTCCCCAAAGGTGACACCCTACCCACAGCCACTGCAAGACCCTAGACTGGCTGTACGCCCCACGCAGCAGGACACAGCCCTAGAGCTGGTTCTACACATGCTGGTTTGCACCTCCCAGGCCCCACCCACATCAGCCCCTCCCCACTTCCCTCTCCCCACTGGTAACCACTAGTCTCTTCTCTGTATCTGTGAGTCTGGTTCTTTTCTATTAAAAAATCCTCTTTTAAAATAATGTTATGCCAGTACACTTGTTAAAGATGTGAGGGGACATTTTTAATCTCAGTGAGATGGAGGAACTGCTAGGAAATTGAAGCTGGTGCCCTGGTCTCACCTTCAGTGATAGAACCAGTGGAAGGCTCCAGGACAGTCCCTCTGGAGTGAATGGCCAGTCATGCTGCTCAGAGCTGCAGACTCAGGTGAAGAGCCCTGCTCTCCACCCTCTCCTGCCCCCACTTATGTGCAGGGATAAGGGGACCAAACTTGGGACTCCTTAGTCAACTGAGGAGCCTCACGTTCCCTTGGGTCACATCTCCAGGGAGGAAAGGAGGCTGCAATACTTCTAGCCACTCTCACTCTTGCTTTCCCCTAAAGTCCTAAAACTCCACCCTGTTTCACTAAAAAATAATTCTGGCTGATTTTCTCAACCTGACACCCACTGTGCTTGTGGCCGTTATAGAGCCAAGAGACATGGAACTAAGACAGACATCTTGGAAGGACACCCCTCGAGGGGTGCTGTTTGTGGCCCCTGACACCTTGAGGGTGCCCAGGAGTAGGGAGGCAAGAGCAGGAACGCACTACACAGTCAGGGAGAGAAGCTTCTTAGCATCATTCAGGCCCTGGCTTCCACCCCTCCACAGCCCCCAACAACGCAAAGGTGCCAGGGACGCTCTGGGAGGCATATGGAATTGCGATGGGCTTAGCTCCCCCTCCCCTGCGTAAGAGCGTGAGTCCGGTACATCTTGTTAATCTGGTAATTCAGTATCCTATGCGCTTTATTTCTCTGCCAATAAGGCCCTCATCCAATTTCAGAGTCTCTTCGTGATACCCACTCGCTTTCTCACAGGGTGACTTGGAATAACACGTACTTGGTGCAATTGGCTAAATCATTTCCATCCTCTTGCCAGCGTGTTCCAGGCATGGCAACCTGATCAACCTCCTGGCCCTCTACATAAACCCCCCAAGTGACCCAGATAATCCACTTGGCTGTGGTGCGACCCAGGCCCAGGTTACATCTGACCATCTGGTGACGGGTCTCCCCCAAGAGCAGCCCACGGGGGCCATCTGTCCTGTGTCCTGCTGAAGGAGCTGAAGGTTGAGGCCAACCTTGCATCACCAAGCCCCCCTCATTCCTTCGCATGAGTCACAGACATCCTGAAATGCTCTGTAGCTTCGCTGCTCACGTCTGCGGAGCCTGATTTGCATTCTTGGTGAACACATCATAATATTCAGAATGCAAATTAAACTTTATGGGTGCCATAACCTTGGCCATTTATTGCGGCGGATTCTGTAATTGCCTGATGCTGCTAATACCGCCAAGACTACTTTGGTGTTGTTTTTTTTTTAAAAAGAATAACTTTTGCAGCTGGAGCCGCCATGTTGATTAAGAGATCCCGGTGTTTCTTTGCACAACATCTCAGGCTAATGGATTAGTTAAGGTCCTTTTGCTGTAAGCAACCATACTTGGTCACAGTGAGAGATGGACAGTAAAACTGAAGGTAACATACATTAGTATCCTCAAGTTCAAGAGTATTTCTCAAGTAGCCGAGGAATAAGTAGAGTTAACATCCTGAGGGAAAACAGGTTTGCACCAAAACACGAGGAGAGTCCGAAGAAAAAACACAAAAAGGTAAGTGTAAGGAGAGCTGGGGCCTACAAGCTATCCTAGAAGCTAAAGTTGTTTCTTTGAATAATCTGAACCACAAAGGCATCTCTGAATTTGTCCTGATTTTGAAGAAAAGCACTCAGCATTAGGATTATGGCCAGAGGAGAATTAAGAAAGTCAGGGCTACTGTTAACTTCAGTGACTTCTGTGTGTGAATTAGAGAAAGTCCCATTCCCCTGGGCAGATAAAGCCATCCTAATCAGAAACAAACAGCCAGGGGCAGGCAGCAGAGCCTTGGGGGATGCACAGTGAGTGATCTTCCTTCAGCCTGTAACGCTGCGTACTTGTTGTTTAAGTCATCAGGTCATTTCCAGCTCTTTTTCCAGCCCATGGATGGTACCCTGCCAAGCTCCTCTATCTATGGAGTGGGTTGCTATTTCCTTTTCCAGGGGATCTTCCCAACTCAGACTGGACCCACGTCTCTTGCATCTCATGCGCTGGCAGGCAGATTCTCTGCCACTATAGCAGCTGAGAAGCCCACCTCCTTGTATGGTCAGTAAACACCCACTCAGTTCCAAACACACCGTCGGCATCGAGGAAAGAGAATGACGACGAAACCAGAATCTGCTGTCGTCTCTGGCGCCCACTGACCCCTTCTTGGGACTTCTTATTAACCACTTTTTCACCTTAGCACAGATGTTTACCACCCACTGATCACAGACCACTTCTATCCTCTTATAAAAGGTATTTTCAGGGGTAAGCTGGGAGCTGATCCTTCTGCCTGGAAAGGCAGCTGCTGTTCCCTTGTGCCTGAGCCTCATCTCAAGGGTTCTGCACCCTTCACAGGGTCATGGCAAAGCCTCATCACAACCTTTAAGTAGGCACCCCGCTGAGTGCCCATGCGGATTTCATGTTACGCTATGAGCTTAGACACTAGCATGGTGCCAAGCACATACTAAGAGCAGAGTAAACGTTAGCCACCATCACTCATGTAAGGACAGTGGAGTGTCAAAGTAAATACACGCTGAGTTTTGTTTCTAAATTCTACATAAGTAAGGCCTTCAAATGACTTCCACCAATCACAAATGTCTTCTGCTTGAAAAATGGCTTAGGGACTTCCCTGATTGAATACTCAGAGGTTGAGACTCTGCACTCCCAATTCAGGGGGCCTGGGTTTGATTCCTGATTGGGGAACTGAGATCCCACATACTGCAGAGC
This sequence comes from Redunca redunca, assembly GCA_006410935.1. Lineage (NCBI taxonomy): Eukaryota > Metazoa > Chordata > Mammalia > Artiodactyla > Bovidae > Redunca > Redunca redunca. The sequence continues at coordinate 155,385 of SJYQ01001308.1, read as the reverse complement.
GTGGCCAAATAAAACGTAAAACAAGAAAGAAAGGAAAATGACCGAGAGAAAGCTTTCCTTGATTTCCCACGGTGAACTTACTCTGAAACAAGCAGAAGGTGTGTCAGAGGAACAGATATTATCTGCACGCCCACACCTCCATGGTCCACACCAGCCCTTCCATTCTGGTGCCGGGTGGGCCAGGGGTTTGGGGATACTAGCCCCAGAAGTGGCCCTCAACCAATGCCCAGGACAACTGGTGCAGAAAGCCCCAGCCTTGTCATCCTTGGGGGGCACAGAGGCTCCCAGAGTCCCCCAGCAAAACCGAGCTCCAGCTGCCCACTGTGGAGACCCATTAACAACACACAGGCCTGCTCCCACAGCCACCTGAGCGTGCTGTCTAGAGGCACCATCCAAATAAACTACTCGAGCCCAAACCTTGTCTGATTCTGGGGCACACCCCAGCTCAGACAGTCAGCAACATAAATACACAAGCTAGCAAAAATGGGCTTTAAACATTTGTCTCCAAATTTAAAAATTACTAAGACACACACCAATCGAATTCAGCTCCAACTTATTTTCTACTTTGTGTAGAATTTGTTTGGAGCTTTAGATATTTAAAGGCTTCAGGAGAACTTTACTTCTTTTTGAAAATCTTTGGCTCACAAATGCTCTACACAGTGAACATTCTATTCTTTACTTTGATCTCATGTGAGACTAGAAGAGTGACTTTGACCTTGTTAGAGTCGCCTGAACCCTTGGGCTCTGAGCTGACTTTCTCTCCCGTACCCCAAGCTCCATTTAGTGCCAACAAAACATGACTTTCTAGTTCAAATAAAAATATCTTTGAAAAGGTTTATAGAAAGGTTCATAAGATGCATTGGTGTTTGAAATGACTCTGAGGTGTATAAATGAATCAGGAACACACAGATTAAGTTTCCTTTGAAATAGAGAGTTTTCAAAAGAAAGGAATCCTTGGGAGAAAATACTTAAAAGGATTTACGGATTCGTTTTGTTTGTTTGTTGTATCATTTTGTTAAACATTTGAAGGACTTTTGAAATGTTTTTCTTCAAAGTACCCTTGAATGCTCTTAAAATTGCTGTTAAGAGACAATCATTTCAATGAGCAATAACTATTTAAATTTCTTATTACTTGAACAAAATTCTAAAGGTTCTGTCAATCCGAAAGAAAATTGTTTTAATGTCCTAAAATCAAATATCTTTTAGGATCGGANATATATTTACATTTATGCCAAATTCATATTATAACTCATGATAAACAATTTTTAAGAAAGACTGAAATTTCTTTACATTTCCAAATTTATTTTCTTGCTTTCCATCAAAGCTTAAAATAATATTTGGGATAAATTATTATCATATCCAAATGTCTCCATATTTTAAACACTTCATCATAATTAAATATGCACCAAAGAAAGATTTTTTAAAATAATTTTGTCTAGGTATAACTAGGCTAATACAAAATTCTGTGGCGATTCCTAAAAAGCTCCTTGTTTTTATAACCTGTGATATATAGTAGATGCAGTTAGAGATGAGGAAAATTAATTATACATGATGCAACTCATGCCTGGTCCTCAAATATTTTAAATTAATTTGCTTTGATAAAGATGTTTAGTAGTGGGTTTCTGGGTAACCTATTCACTAAGAGCATTTCCTCTTATGTATCTCTAATATTTTGCCTCTTGTAACTTGAATGCTCTATTATTTTTAAGAAGAAAAAACACATACAGTAATTACTTTCTTAATTTATATATATATATGTATTTTTAAAAAGTACTCTTCTTCCTTTTCACAAACAGATCCTAGTCTGTAAATAGTTGTCTTTTTTCCTTCTGGTTACACTTCAATGGTGACCTCTCTGGTCTCTCGCCCCTACACACCCCACGCACACAGACACATAAACATTCCACACACCACACCCACACACATCACACTGCACACATGCCCACACACAGCAAACACCACACACACACACACACACACACACACACACGCCCCGCCCCGCCCCGGGGATTCTTCTGTCTCTCTGTCTCTTTCTGGCTTCCTCTCCTCAATTCTTTCTCTCTGCCCTACTTCTCACTTCCTCTATGTGAACCTCTCAGTGAAACTTGCTCTGCAGAATTAAAGCAAAGAGTGAGGGCTTCCTTGGTGGCTCAGATGGTAAAGACTCTACGCACAATGCAGGACACCCGGGTTAGATCCCTGAGTCAGGAGGATCCTCGAGAGATGGAAATGGCTACCCACTCTGGTATTCTAAGGGCATTTAGGAATTTAAAGCACAAATAAATTAATTTGCCAAGAATATGTTGCTAAAAGGGAGCAGATAATAAATAATGATAGCAAATGGTAAAAAGCAAGTGAATCAATCAGTTTTATAAAGAAGAACGCCAGCTGCTGCCACTACACGGCAGGAGCTCCATGACTGAACATTTTAATATCAGATGTGAGTTGCAATTGGGCATCATGCCTCTCTGAGGAGCGGCAGCTTGTTAAATAAGGACATGCTTGCCTCTCTGAAGTGAGATAGCTGAGATGTGAGAGCAACTGATTCAGCTGGCTCTGAGTGACAGACACCACCATCACCCTGCGGCCTGGGCAGGACCCACTGCCCAGTGATCCTTCCAGTCACTGTGTTTCTTCCAGCGAGAGGGAGAAGGGGTGAAATCTACAGCAGACAGAACATTTCAGAAACAATTCTGTTCTTCTGTTGGGAGAGCTAATTATACGTCAATTTGAAAACTTATGTCTCGATAAATGTATATTGATTGAGCAGATCATTTCCCTCCGGGTCAGAAACACGCAGACATATCTGTGTTACTACCTATATAATTTATTTGAGGGTGCTGACGGCTTCAGTGAAGTCGGAAAGCTTCAAGTCACAAAAGTCATGAAAGAGAGTCTGTGATCTGTGAACTCTCTAATTCTTCTGACTAACATTAGCCTATTTTGACTCATTAGCCATATTGATAGGCTTACATAGTGATTCAATTACATAAGCAGATCTATGTAAAATAAACCACTATCCAGTGTCCTGTTAAAATTCAAGAACCAAGGGAAGAGGGGGCCAAGGCTCAGAGAGAGAGATTTAAATGTGAAGATGGGCCGTCAGACACTCAGGCAACTGACTAGTAAAGTCTGCAACAGATACCTTGGCCGCAGCCATGCTTGCTGTGCGCCACTATCCATCTTGATGATCTGAGCTTGTAGTTCCCAGATGCACACACGAGTCTCTAGAGAAAGCTTTCCTGACACCCTAAGTCAGATATACAAAATAGCATCCTTTGTCTTCATTCTATTTTTCTTCTTAGTTTCCTATCTTCATTGCCCTGGTCCATAACTTTAGTTTTATTACATATGTTTTATCTACTAGAATTTATGCCTTTTTGTTTACTGATTTTCTTGGCTCCTGGAAGAGTGTCTGGTGGGTATTAAATACTTGTTGACTAGAAGGTAATTGTGAAGCATTAATATCATTTACTTTGTCTAGTATCATCCTAATATCATGCCGGTCACTGTGCACTGTGATAAATAAAAGACATGGATCTTTTCTCTCTCTCTCTCTTTTTTTTTTTTTTGATGTGGACCATTTTCACTTTAAGTCTGTACTGAATTTGTTATGGTATTGCTTCCATATTATGTTTTGTTTTGGCCCCATGGCATGTGAGATCTTAGCACCCTGACCAGGAAATCAACCTTGCACCCCCTGCATTGGAAGCGTTAACCACTGTACCTCCAGGGAAGTCCCATTACTCTTTTCTTTGAGATGCTTATAATCTATTTAGTGAGACAAGCCCGTCATACATCAAATATCAGTAACTTAAAACAATGAACATTTATTATCACACACAGTTTCTGTGGATCCAAATCTATCAGTGACTTGGTCCTGGCTCATGGCGTCTCTTGGGGTCACAGCCAAGACACTGACCAGCTCTGGGCATCTGAAGGTTGCCTAGGGCTACAGGGCCACTTCCTGTGATCTCAGCCACACGCTGTCAAGTGAGAGCTGGTTGTTGGCAGAAGGCTTCAGTTGCTCACCATGCGGACCTCTCCAGGAAGCTGCCTGAATGGGCTCATGGCCGGTGGTGGGATTCTCCCAGAAGAGAGCCACGTGGAAGCCTCAGTGTCTTTTCTGACCTGCCTCAGAGGCCACCTTCCACCATGTTTGTGACTCCCTGATGGTGAGCCCTATCCACATGAGCATGCGAGCACCAGGCGGGGAGAATCACCTTGGAGACTGGCAACCACACACACATGGAATCAATACGAGACATCTACGCCCACGCATGACTGAGTACTGAACTGTGAAAACAATCTAGAGTCGACCTGTTTTGAAGGCTTGGACTTAGTAGTTGGAAAGGCTTAGTTAGATGACAAGTTTAATCCTCATCTGGGCAATGGTTCCAGATGTGTTCATAACATAAACCCCATTTACTTATTCAGTAAGTATTTGTTAAATAATGATTCATTAAATATTTATATATAATATTTATTAAGCCCTTGTTGGCTGTCCTAGGTCAGGATTATGACTAGAGCCCAGACTCTGGGAAGAGAGAACTCAAACTGCATAGCGTAAAGGTCCAAACTTTGGAGCCATATGGTTTTAAGCGAATTTAAATTCTTCATGCAGGAGGGCAAGGGCCATCACTGAAAGCCAGATTTTCTCTGGACCCTAAATACAGAAATTACGAATACACAAAATACTTTTTTACTGAAGGTGGGGTCTGGCTGCTCACTGCTCAAAAGCTAATCAAAAGGGAAAGCTTGCTTTATTTTGGATGCCAACAACCAGGGCAGGGAGGGTAGGGGTGGTGGGTGCACAGACTCATGTTGAAAGGCTGATTCCCACAGCCCTTTTGGCCCCATGGCATGTGAGATCTTAGCCATGCCATGATCTTGACACCTCGATCTAACATGGCATTTTAGATCATGGCCTGGTGATCTAACAACGTGCATTGATGCCATGCCATCACACTGATGATGTGTGATGTGGGCAAGAGATTTTACAGATGGAGGGAGGGAGCTACATGCAGAGACAGCACAGTCAGCTCTGACATGTGCTTCAAATAGTAAACTTAAAGCCAGCAGTGATACACACCATAAGTAATTACACTCTATGACAAGTTCACTAGAAGTTGATTTATCAATTTTTTTTATCCTGAACATTGGAATCAAAAGTATAGTTAGAAGTAAAACAATAGCTTTTCATTAGAGTTTTTAAAACTTTTTACTGATATTTTTCTCTGAAATGCCTCACAGACCCTCTGAAATACTCATAGTTAGAGGAAAAAAACCTACAATCCATTATCAAAAGCAACTCAATATTCCAGGAAAACTGTTTTCTTAACAGAGACAGAAAATCAAAATCAGTCTTGTATCAGTTTACTGTTAATAACAAAATTCACTTATCTAATTAAATTCAATCCCATTTTAATTCTGAGAGTATACAAAATTCTTTTAACGGAATTTCTTTTTTTCACAAATCATTTTCTGGATCCATATTAATTTGTCGCTTTTTTCCCCCATACATAAGCAACCAGCCAAAGACAAAAGTATTGTTCTTTTTTCAACAAAAATACCTCCAGTCTTTATTTCTTCTCTCACCAGCAATGCATATCCTACTTGCTTCACACACTAAAATGCTTCCCTCATCATTTTTTAATATTACAATTTTTAACCCTTGAATATCTTAAAACAAGTAATTGAACTATTTGTTATATCACCATTTTCTGACTGGCAAACTTGAGAACATATTCCATAACTTCTGAAAACCTTCACTTTTCTCATAACACAATTTCTCTTTAATGTGGAACAAGCTGGGTGTTTATTAATAAACTCAAATCTTTTCTCCCTCCTCCCCGCCTTGGCTGGAAGTTTTACTAATTAAGGTTGAAGTGTCAGGCAAAGTGGGCTGTTTGTTTCAAGGACATGGTAAGAGTTAACTTCAGACTTTCTCCTAAGTATATTTTTTTTCTCTCAGAGTTAGAATTTTGAAGGAAGTATTATGTCATCAAGCTAGTTTTCTCTAACTACATATGCAAAAAGAACAAGTTTTGGAGTTTCAAAAGAGTTTCTCTTTAACCAGCTTTCTCCAGAGCTTGCAGAATAACATTTTTTTAATTACACTTTCACTTTATTAGTGCCCGGGCTATTCTCTAGCTGCCGTGAGCAGGAGCTCTCTCTGCTTGTGGAACACGGACTCCTCATCGCAGGGGTCTCATCGCAGGGGTCTCTCTTGTTGTGGAGCGTGGACTGTAGACAGCATGCGCTCAGTGGCTGTGGTGCACGGGCTGAGCTGCCCCACACTACATGGGATCTTCCCGGACCAGGGATTGAACCCATGTCTCCCACACTGACAAGCAGATTCTTAACCACTGAGCCACCAGGGAAGCCCTGAAGAATAATGTTGGTGGCCACACAGTGCTTGAAAAAAATCATTTTTCTTTTTTCCTGGTCATAGTGTCACAGCTTAAGTTTTTCTAATGAATTGAACCTGAATTCCCCACTTCACAAAAGGCAACAAGAATACCAATCATACAAATGAAACCATACACACAGCAGAAGACAGAATTGTCACAAAACCCTGTGACAAAAAACCAGAGGATGCAGAGTCCCAATCCAACATTCTCCAGCACAGATGGGCCTTGACGGCAGATACACATCAAAACCCACGGGCAAAATGCTCAAATAGCACCTGGTGCCAGAAAGAGAAGTTAGCCGCGTGCACCAACCCCAGTCGGACTTACTGAGTCTTGGAGTTGGTCCGCTTGTCCAGAGGCGCCTTCCCGCTCCACCAAGGAAAAGCACAGGTTGGCAGTCAGTGCCAAGCAGGGGTGAAAAACAGGGAGGATCCCCGGAACAAACGGTTTCAGCAGCAGTTAGGAATACCCCCTCAAGCCCCTCCTGGGGCCAGCGGCCGGGAGCAGCGGCTGCTCACAGCCTTCCCCGCGAGGCGTCGCGGTGGCGGCTCCGCCCCACCCGGAGCCGGCTCTCGCGAGAGCTCAGGCTCCCGTGGGCACCCAAATCGTTGGCAAGCTCTCAAAGGCCAGCAAAGAGGCCAGGTTGATGGGAAAGGAAGCTTGCTTTATTTCAAAGGCCGGCAGACTAGGTGGGAGGGCAGACTCCTGTCCAAAGGCCCACTCCCAGCTACCCATCAGTGGCCAAGAGTCTTTATAGGGTGAGGGAGCAAGCGACATGCAGAAAGAGCACAAGTCAGCGCTGACAGTAATCTTGAAATTGGTCATTTAGTCGACGGACCAGTGTTATCTTAACTGTTTTAAGTACAGTTACTCTTCAGTTCCAGGCTCAATTTGTTCCATTTCTTTTGAGGCCATTTCTCAGAATTGTGGCAGCTTACGTAATGGCTACAGTCTGCTCATCATGTGGTCAACTTCTTCCACCTGGGGAGCGTTTCAGTATCTATAAGACAGCTCCCAGGATATGGTTCAGAATAGTTTCTATAGTCCTTGAGAAGGAACTAAAAGTCCTTGACTTAATGACTGAATTTTTATTATTTAATCTTTTTAGACTGTTTTCCTTTGTTTCTGCATTTTCTCATTTCTCTGATTAAACTTATTCTTTGGCTAAAGCTTTTCCACAGACAAAAGGTAGGCTGAGGACACAGCAGTGAAGGACCACAGGGTCCTGCTCTGTTTCAAATTCACATATGAATAAAATAGTCATCTTCCTCTCGTTATAAGCGATTTCAATTTAACAGAAGAAAGGTGGATTTTGGAAATAATCAGTTAAGTAATCAAACATTAAAAAAAAATCACCAAACATGACTACAAAATGTGAAGGGGAGCCCCAAGACTGTCTTAACAAGGAATCAGTAGAAACTGATCCTATTCTCTAGAGTGCCTCTACTTCCCTTGCCCTGCCCACATGGGAAAGTAACCTATTTTTATGGGTTAAATTTCTTAGGCCATCGAACCATATTCCAGACCAATGATTCTCCACTGGTATTTGTCACAGCAAGGATTGCCCAAAAGGACATTTAGCATCTTAATCAAGTGACCACTGATTCTTTTAATGTTTTCTCTTCTCCCTGGCTGTTGCTTGATTTGTTATTCTTATCTCACTTTCAGGCCCAGGTTAATGCTAATTTTCCTCACTCTCTAAGGAATTAGGGAGAAACTACCATCTCACAGTCATTTGGTCAATGTGCTTTAAGATAGAGGTGAACCCAATGCACTATTACAAGTAATATAAAATTCAAGCAGAAACCAAACCCCAAACAGGTACAGGATTGAAAGTTCAAAAATCAATCAATCAATCAATAAATTTTAAAACATGAAAAAAGAAAACCAAACCCCAGCATAGCAAAAGACTTTCACACACCTTTGGCGGAGTCAGGCACAGACATAAGAGCATAATGACAGTGTTACTTCTTATTCTAGGAAGGATAAAATTGTGAAAGGACCCAAAGATGGAGGGTAAGGATGTTCATGGCAGAATGATTTATATTTGTGAAAATGGAAACAAATTCAATGCCCATCAAGAGAGCATTTCATTGTGTGCATGTAAATACCTAAGTACATAAAAAGCATAAAAGAGCAATGGAAACAACTGTGTGATAGTTATTACATATGTGCTTTTCAAAGTACATACTTACTTGGAAATGAGCTTGGAAGGATTTTTTAGGTGTCAGCAGTGATTTAGCTGTGATTGGTAGGATTGTAGATAATCTACACATGCTTTTTCCTTTTTTGTTGCCCATGCCCTGAGGCTTGCGGGATCTTATTACCCTGGAAGTGCAGAGTCCTAACCGCTGGACTGCCAGGGAATTCCCGATTTGCATTTGCTTATCAAGATTTTCTCCTTTGTCCATGAGCCCCTATAGCAGATGCGTCCTCCCTAAACTCACTGACTGGCTCTGGGTCTGTGCGTGACTTGGTTGGCCAGCTGAATGTTAGCAGGCATGGTGCACACAGCGGTTTGGAAGCTCTGGCATGATCAACTTATTCTTGCTCTCGCCCTTCTGCTGTCTCCATGAGCCCATGCCCATTGGCAAATGAAAGTTGGTGCATGAAGCAGAGCTGAGATGCCCCATTTCCCCCCAAGATTGCGTGAGCTCCCCTGAGGGTCAGCCAGTCCCCCAATCCTGAGTGAGGCCAGAGAGATCAGCAGAGTCTGGCACAGGCAGACCTGCCAACCTCTGGCCAGCGGTGACACCAACGGGAAGCAGCCACGCCCCTAGCCTTGCGGGTTTCCTCACTCAGCCACGTGCTTTGCAGTCTGCTCCTGGCATTTCAGGGTCATTGGCTGCTTGAGTTCATAGGCAACCAGGAGAGCGTGAGGGGAGTTGGAAGAAAAATCAACAACCAGCTCAGGTTCAAACCAAAGGTGTACTATAGAACTTGCCAGAAAATACTTTTGAATAGGCTAGGTTGGCAGAAAGTTTAACATCAGTATAAAAATGGAACCAATGTCCTAACTTCTGCAAGGCACTGTGCCATGGTCTGGGAGGGTAACCAAGGACACACACCATCCCCCTCCTGGAACACACACTACAGTTGGGGACCAAACAATCTTAAGTTTTCATGGGGATAAATGAACTGTGTCTGCCTGTAACCTTTCTGACAGCCAGAGACTCATTGTCACTGAATACTCCACGGCTGGGGAGCATCATACTCATGCAGCCAAGAGTTTAACAAGAGGTAGTGGAGACACAGAATCTTCCAGTCCCAGGCCACCTGCTGCCAGTCCCAAGGTGCTCACCTTGGAAGCTGACAACCTGAGTAAACGTCAGGGCATGGAGATGCTCAGACATGGGGCACAGGCTGGTGCAGCGATGCCCGCCCATGGGTCCCTTCCTGCCCCTGATGCCTGCACATCACAGAATGGTCTACATCCCAAGCCCACCCAGCACCCTTGTGTGTTCATCCTGGAGATGCTGGGGGTGTTGCCAAGCCTGGGTGTCCTGTAGAACAAAGTGCTGCCCTTGGTGTGACAGACAAAGCCTTCCTCGAGCAGATGCGAGCCTGCCTGGCCAGCCTTAACTCCTAGGATTCTCCCTTCTGCCTCTTCCCTCTGCTCACTCAGGTTAAGTATCTGCTGTACCTGCTTTTCTCAGCTCTGTGCTCCTCTCTTCTCCTTTTCTGTGGCTCTCATTCTCTCCAGCTCTCCCCCTTCTACTTTCCAAATTGGGCTTCACTTCCTAGGATTTGCCCCCCAAGCAGACTGTAAAAATGATCGTTAGATAATACGCAACAAGCCAGACACTTTGTTGGGTGCTCTGCTGGTCTTAGGTCATCTTATCCTGTTCCACAATCTAGGAGATTAGCATCATTACCATTAGTATCATTAGCATGATTGTGTATCCCAGTTTTCAGGTAAGGACAGGGAGGCTCAGAGAGGCTGAGGCAACTTGTCAGGAGCACCAGCACCAGCAAGTGGGTCCCGGGTTCTAGTATATTACCAACGCCCGTGGCACTGAATGGAGGAATGAATGAAACCTCTCCAGGAGGTTGCTCCTGCAGGCAAAATTAACCGCACCCTCCTTTGCTTTCAAATCTCGGCCTTAACATGCTCCACCTCATAAAACTGGAGCTCGATTTCCGTATAACCTGCCGTCAGGCACTACTGTGCCTTAGCTGTCTAGCGCTCCTTTGCTGGGACAAGGTCAGGCTTGCATAGACCAGGTGTCCTCCAACTCTGGCACAGCCGACAGCAGCGGCTGCTGGACAGGCCTGGAAGTCCATGGGCAAGGGGGGCAGGAGGGTGTGGGCAGCCCCCACCGTGAAGAAGCACAGCATTGCCCCCAGGGTGAAGGGCTCCAAGAGCTCACCGGCTCACTCAGAACCACTGTCCAAGATACAGGTCCCCCCGCCAGCCTCCCCTCCTGTGCCTCCCCCATCTCAGCTTCAACCACAGTGGGAAGTGTGGCTGCAGAGGTTATGCAGGAACAGGGGGTTATGCGGTGCAGGCAGGCAGCTGGGCATGAAGTGGAGAGAGGACACAGTAGTCTTCTGGAGCCCCTAGAGTCTGAGCCAATTGTGTGGTGAAAGCGCTGAGTCCCCTCAGGACAAAACCTAGTGGGTGTAACTATCGGGTGTCACTGCCACTGGTCTTCTCTGCAATTCAATAGGAACTTATAGTTCCTATGGGGTATAAGGGCTTCCCTGGTGGCTCAGACGGTGAAGCATCTGCCTGCAATGTGGAAGACCTGGGTTCGATCTCTGGGTCGGGAAGATCCCCTGGAGAAGGAAATGGCAACCCACTCCAGTATTCTTGCTGGAAAAATCCCACGGACAGAGGAGCCTCACAGGCTATAGTCCATGGGGTCGCAAAGAGTCAAACATGACTGAGCGACTAAAACTTACCATTTTTTGTAAGGGAGTTTAAGAGGCTAGCCTAGTTTTGGCTAAACTCCTTCCATGAACAGCCCAGGTCCAAAGCTGTCTGGTGACCTCAGGGTCGGTGAGGTGCAGCTTCTCAGGGACACACGGAAGGAGGAAGGCATTACGAGAAGGGGTTTTGTAGCTATCTGAGAAGAGAACTCCTTTCTGCTTGGAGATGTTCAGTTTTCACATGGACTTTCTGCTCCAAGGACTTCGTCTATTTGTCTCCACTTCCCCGTCCCTAGGTGGAAAACTGCAGACTGGAGGGCGCAGCCACGCGTTTCTCTCCTGCTGGCTCCTTTCCTCTGCAAATTGCAAGAGGGCTGTTTTACAAAATTTAAATATATGTATGTTAATTGCCTGTCACAATAAGCAAGTGTCACTGCTAAAACAGACTAACTCTGATCAAATACTTTGGTTAGCCTCCTGGCTCTCGGAAGGATTTTGGAGGCAGAGTCCAAATTCCACCTTGCTGGAATGTGATAAACACACATGGGCTCTGTGTGAAAGGCATGAACGCACCTGAGGTCACTCAGAATCCTGCCACTACCCGTCAGTATTAAGATCCACCCCCACCTCTTTTCTTTCTTCAGCTGAGTGTCTGAGGAAGGCAAGGTGATTTAAACCCATGCTAAAGTTCAACAGTTAAGATGCCTCTTAAAAGACGGACACTGCTGTTCACATACCCATCAGAGAGAAAACTGTGGTGCTGCTAAAGATTAAAACAGAGAAACAAGGAAATCGGATATTGATGACTAGCAGATGGAGCAATTCAAAACCAAGACAAGTGATCATTTCAAATGTATAATTATATTTAATCTCAATAATTATAACCGCAATGTCCTTAAACACAGATTTGGTTTCCTTCAGAAGAAAAGATAAAATTGATTTACAGAGCAGTTTCACATAAAAGTTTTCACTTATTCCTCATAATAATGCTTTGCTTTAGAAAGTCCCACCCCTTTTTACATAAAAGGACATTAGATGATCATTCAACTACCCAGCTAATAACCAGGCTATTAAATAATATAGACAGTAATTTAGGGCAAGGGATCTGGAACCAGAGAGAAATGTACTCAAATTCTGCCCCTTCCACTCACTGGCTGTATGACTTAGACAAGTTAGTGGGTAATATCTGAACCCAGACAGGTTTTGCTACTCACAACCCTCTGACACAATGCCAAAGAAGGGAGACATGGGCAAAGGCAAGGGGAGGAAAAAGCACACAGCTGTTTGTCAGACGAGACTCTGCAACAATATGGGCATACTCCACTCTATGGGATTACTGTAGCATCTAAAACTACTTACACGAACGCTTGTACACTCGTGGTGAATTCATGTCAATGTTTGGCAAAAGCAATACAGTACTGTAAAGTAAACTAAAGTTAAAATAAAAATTTCAAAAAATTTTAAAAAAAAATAAATAAATAAAAAATAAAACTACTTACACAGAATAAGTGATTCACTCTTATAGCCCTAAGTGATATGTTGGTGGTGGTAGTATCCTATTTATTGACAATATCTATATATTTATGCTGCCTCCTTAATAAATCAATACATTTCAGCATGAAGGAGGAGACAGACGGAACAGGCTCCATGTTGAAAGAAGGACTCCCATCTTGGGCCGGACTGTGGACTTTGAGCTATATGCCCAGTATCTATGGAAAAGACATACCAACTGAAAAACCAGACCCTCCAGATGGAAAAGCCCTAGGGCTCGTACCTAGACTCTCTGTAGCCTAAAAGAATACCCTAATGATCTGTGTAACTGAATAGAATCATACATTCTATTATGCTTACTGGGGTATGACCACAGGCCTATAATTGTCCTGTTAACTACCTAGGCTTAAGGCACACAGATCACGGGTTAACTTTGATTGTATTTTTCTTTTCCTCTGTTCAGGGAATTTGGGGAGGTGGGTTTGGGCACATACACTTAGGGTACATAAGGTTTTCACAAAAACTGGTCGGGGTCCTTGGCTAAGAGGAGGCTCTGCCTCGGGCCTGTGGTGTAATAACTGCACTCCACTATCTGCATCGCCCTTCTGAGTTGTTTCCCGGAACGTGTGGCTATGACAAGCACCATGGGCAGTGCAGGGGCGGGCTGAGCCCTCCCAGTTGAGGGGCCAGTCTGGGCCAGGTCCGGGGGTTGCCGGAAGGTCACGGGCAGGAGGCCCCAGGCCAGCATTCCGGGTCCACCCAGGAGGCAGGACTATTTTGACAGTAGTTCCCGCCTAAGGAGAAAATGCTGCGGGTACAGTTGGGAGGCAGACACCACAGCTGGTCTGTGAGATTGTTGCTGGGACCAAGAAGCCAAGTGTGTCAGAGAACTACGGCCACAATAATGCTGTGTGGTAAACAACCCCAAACTCAGTGGCCGAAAGAAATAACCCTTTATCCCATGGCTCTCGAGGTCCCCTGGGGCCTCGAGCAAAGGAAGCTTTTGCTTCCTTCTGCAGATCTTTGGGTCTGAGTCCTCACTTTGGTCTCTCCCCTCCCAGAGGGCTTACAGGGACCTGTTCCTCTCAGGGTAATGGCAGAAGCACAAGAGGAAAAGAAGAAACATGCAAAGCTTCAAAAGGCCGTCCCTTGATAGAAACTAGCACGTTCCCTTCAGACCTATTTCACGGAGCAAAAGCAAAAGGCCGAGCCCAATGTCAGGAGGCAAGGAAGTACATGCTACCTATAAGGAGGCCATGATGCAAGAAGACACAAAGAACTGGGCCAATATCCCAGTCAACTTCTGCCCACCTCCATGGCCACGTTATTCATATCCCTTCAACGTGAAAAACACCCCCACCTCCACCCAAGGGCATGCAGAAGTCTCGCCCAGTCGTGGCGTCAGGCGCAGCAACAGGACTCCATGAAGAACACACAGTACAGATGTGGACTGGATCTGGGAACTAATATACAGGTTACCGGCCACCCCCTCCTTCACCCATGCAACAAGCAACAGTGCAGCGGGGACAGATAATCACAGGAGCCACTCCCGTTCAAAGAGCAGAAACTGATCTTCAGCAAACCTGAAATCCTTCTAGGCAAATAGACCAATGCCACTGCCATGGAAGCAGGAAGTGGCTTTAAATTTTTTATATACATATATATTTTTTATTGAAATATAGTTGATTTACAACGCTATATTAGTTCCAGGTGTACAGGAAAAGGAATCAGTTGTCCAGATAGCCCCTCCTTTCAGATTGTTTTCCTATACACATTACAGGACATGTATCTTGACTCTTGCTTCTGCTTCAAGGAAGGGGAGGAACAGCGGGGTCAGGGGGAGGGGCGAGACCCCCAGGCCATGCTCTGTCCTCTGAGATACTTTGTCTTCATGTTTCTTGTTGCTTCCTAAGAGGACACTGAAACTTACACCTGTTTGGGGTAGCTAAGTTTCCACTGCTTGCTTCCCACCTTTAGAAAATCGGGGGCTCAGAGGTCTTTGTTGCCTCTCCAACATTTCAGTTTCTCTTAGTTCAGGCTGGTAGGACTTTGATAGCGTCACTTTCTCTACAACTTAGTGGATTTTCTATGTATTCGATTGCAGTTCATTCCATGTGTGAAAATCACGTTTTTGTTTTTTTTTCCAAGACACACTTCTCTCCAGATTGAATTACTAGCACTTTGAGTACATCCTGGGGCAGTGGACCCAGGCCTCTGTCCAACTGGAAGATCTACTAAATGTCATTCTGTCATATTTTGCAGCGTTACAGCCACACCCCTGTTTGGGTCTTTGCCCTGAAGCCATGTTTTCTGGCAAGTCACCTTATTCAACAACCATTTCTTGGATTTAACCTTTCTCCCCACACTATATCTTAATTAAAAAATCTTTTCCTGCCTTGATTGGCTCAAGATAACAGTTTTATTTTCTAAGTAGCAAGTTCCGGGCTACTGCTTGCAATTTTTTTTTAAATTGTGGTATAGTTATTTACAATGTTCTATTAGTTTATGCTGTGCAGCAGAGTGAATCAGCCATACATATACATATATACCCCCTTTTTGGATTTCCTCCCCACTTAGGTCACCACAGAGCAGTGAAGAGTCCCCTGTGCTGTAGTAGGTTCTCATTAGTGATCTGCTTTATACATGTTAATAGTATCAATAGTGTAGATATGTCAAACCCGGCCTCCCAATTCATCTCCCCTTTTTTTCTGTATGTTTGTTCTCTATGTCTGTGTCTCTATTTCTGCTTTGTAAGTAAGGTTATGTATATCAATTTTTTCAGATTCCACATGTATGCATCAGTATACAGCATTTGGTTTTCTCTTACTGTTTTGTTTGGTTTTTGTTTTGAGCATGTCTCTTGCTTATAGTAACTTGCTATATGAATTTAAAAGCAAACAACTCATTTTTTCAAAAATTTTCTCTTTATGTTGCTCACCACTTTGAGTGTTTTTACCATGCAACAAATCACAAGGTGGAAAAATCATAATATTCAGATTTGCCCATTTGGGCAAATGTCCCACTTGGACCTTAAGATCAAGTTTATCTGTACTGACCAACTCTTCTAGAACTCAATGGAGAGGCATCAAGAATTGGTTCATCCCTAAAGAAATATGAAAATTCTTAAATTGTACTGTGTCTCCTGTTGGGACCCAACAGAGAGAAATGACAGAGCAGGACTTCATTATTTTGAGAATTTTCAAAATCTTACCTCTGTTCCTTGGAAGGGCCACAGGTACAAATTCTACTGGTCTGGGAGTACCTGGGACAGAAGTCTACCACCTGTCAGCCCCAATATACGGTGGAGACATGGATTACCAGCTATTTGATAGAGGTAGTAGATGGCAGAATGGTCTAACAGGAACACTTACATAGGTCACCTCAGGTACCTGAATGCAAGTTTCCTCTAGAAAGAGTGAACTGCCAATTCTTTCTACAAAAACTAGACTGATTGAGAAAGTTTATGACAGCATCTAGGTCAACAGTGGATGGATTAACTGTCTGTGGGCCATCACCTGCCACTGCAGAGCCAGTAAGGCCAAGGCTATAGACAGTACAGATTTCTGCAAATACAGACATGCACTGGAGGCAAAAGAGATGAATCCATTAAAAGTACACAGTTTGTCTCCAATAAAGATAGAGCTAAGCCTCTTACCGGGCTTCCCAGGTAAAGAATCTGCCTGCCAAGCAAGTGCCTTGGGTTCGATTCCTATGTTGGGATCCCCTGGAGAAGGAAATGGCAAACCACTCCAGTATTCTTTCCTGGAAAATTCCATGGACAGAGAAGGCTGACAGGCTACAGTCCATGGAGTCTCAAAGAGTAGGACTTCGCTTAGGAACTAAATAGCAACAAGCCTCTTACCAATGGAAATCACTGCATAAATTCAGCTTCTTGGAGCAAATGGACCAGGTCTTCCTGGAACATGGGCAACAAGCTGGCTTTGGTGCTCAGCCATCCAGGGTCTGCAGATCTAACTGGGGACTCAGCTTCCAATGGGTGCAGGCTCTCTGTAAGTTCACAGAAGCTGTAGACTAGGATGGTGTGGCCCAACTCCTTCCAAAAGGAGCAGTTAGCCTCCTCAAACTGGACAAAGACAAAGACAGGCTCTTATTCCAACCCAAATGCTTGAGCAGAAGGCCCTGACATATTGCTTTACGCCTCATATATTAAACTTGGTATAGTGTAACTAGTGTACTTAAGAGTTTAACTTCCCCTGGGAGGCAGACACAGTTTCCTTACAAAGCTTTCCTCCGGGCCCAGCAAGAAGCTCTAGCTCTAAAGGTAGGGTACGGGCTGCCCAAGAAGGCAGCTGATCACACAGAAGCCCTGGTCCCAGGGCCTGCAGAAGCAAGTGTGTCTCCACTGGTTCTGCTGGAAGGAACATGCTGGTCCACGAGGCACTGGAGAAGACGGCCAGGTGCTCAGGAGAGAGGAGCTCTGAGCCAACGACAGTCACCATCACAGGCTGCATACTTTCCACACCTTGACTGTCTCCTGCACTCTCTGCAGATTATTGCCTTTCCCTGCATGGCAACCTCCACTCTATTGACGGAGAGAAGCCTGGCTCAGCTCTGATGCTCACCTTCCCCCATCACATGCCACTCCAGCCACTTCAATCACCAGCAAGTCCTGGACGCTGCCTCTTCCTCTCTCCTCAAGCTTTGGTCTCTGTTTCCAGGTTTTCAAGTGCATGGAATGCCTTTCTCCCACCCCTGCCCCCAGGGAGAAGGAGCCGAAGCTAGCATGTAGAGTTGGAGGCGGCTGTGCACACACACCATCTGATGAGCAAAGGACCCGATCGAGGACACCCACCAGAGCGTTCACAGGGACCCCTAAGGAACGGGGNAAGTAAGTTTCATAAACTATTTTAAAATTAAGGCAAACAAGAAAAAATCTACAAATATAAATATCAGGGTTCTCAGATTCTAAAATTACAACATTAATTTAAATACTACCTGATTATCTCTCAAAACAATGGATATTCTCAAAATACAAAGTAGAAAGTTATTATAAGTAACAACTTTGGTAAAATGTTTCACAAAACATTTTTAAGTTTCAACTTTGGGAAAATGTAAAGATGTAAATGTTTTTATAATTTTGAAAATATCTATAATGCCCTAAAATTCAGACATCAAAGCATCTATTTCTTTAAATTTCTTAGTTATATTTTCAATACATTCTCCAGCTTCTAACCTTCGCCCATCAATTATAAGACAGTCCTCTTCACAGTGGTTTTCAAGAGAGCTGCCTGCAGGAGCTTCAGGGCCACATTTAGGTAACTGTGAAAAGAACCACAGAAGCCATCAAACTGTCTTGAAGACCAGGCTTAACTATCTGAACAAAACATAAAGCCGTCAGTAACTCCTTAACAAGGTGTTCTGTTAGGCTGGTGGTCAAATAATGATCCCCACACAAAATATAATGTACAGCAGTAAGTGTCAGTGTAAAAGTAACTGAATATTTAGTCCTGTCTCTACCCCTCGACATCACACACGTTTAGCTTTAACTTTTTGAATTGGAAAAATGTGATCATTAAGATTAAAATTCTGCAAGTTTTCTATATCTTTTATTTTAAAATTGACCATTACAGAGAATACAAGTGAAAACTGTTTAGTCACACTTCCGATGACCATCTTCTCATAAGCACCTGCATTCCTTATGAATAGTAAGTGGGTGCGCTGGTTTATTTGGAAAGGACACAGGTGAAAACAAGGCAAACATACACACGCACAAACGAGATTTACAACTTCAAGGTTCATTAAAGGCAGAGATAACTTTCCACACAATGTGAAAAAAAAACAAAACAAAACTCATGCAGTTTATACAAGTACTTTCTACTTTCATGTATCTAAAATGTACCTTTTAATACAAAGAGGTATTCAGTAAACTCTGTCTTATTTGTATATGGATTATCTAGTTTGTGAATTATTTAGGTGGATTTTATAACAGTCTGAAATTAATTCCCTTCCATTTTTTTCAAAGTCAGGGCATGTCAACTAGTGTTAATGTTAGCTAAGAACATAATTAGAAAGGTGAGTCTACTGAGGAAGACAATCTCTGAGTACTTGAATGACAAAAATGGATTTTGATTATCCATGTGTGTATGCTTTTGTTCATGTTGCTATTCTCAATTCATTGGTATAAGTGCTTGAGAGTAATCAACTTGAAACCTCACACATGAAATGCAGGATGAAAACATCATATTCACAACTTTGAAAACAGCTCAAACAATATCTGCCCAGAGAATAAACATGCTCAGAACTTCAAAATTATCAGGTATATCCTCTTCTGGTGTGTTAGCTTATAAAAGACCACTTTCTTTAACAAAACACTTAACCACTTTCTAAAAACAAAACACATCTTACCTTCGGAAGCCATATTAATTTTTCGTACTAATGCAAAAAAAAAAAAAAAAGGAAGGAAGGAAGAAAAGAAAGGAGAAAAGAAATC
This sequence comes from Redunca redunca, assembly GCA_006410935.1. Lineage (NCBI taxonomy): Eukaryota > Metazoa > Chordata > Mammalia > Artiodactyla > Bovidae > Redunca > Redunca redunca. The sequence continues at coordinate 136,158 of SJYQ01001308.1, read as the reverse complement.
CCTTAGGTGATCATTTCTTTACCTTTAAGCTGGAAATTGCTCCAGCTCTGACAGCTGGTCTCATTGCTATTCTCCTCATTTAAAAGTGAACAAGGCAGTAAGTACCCCAACCTGGCATGAATTCCAGGCTTCTAAAGCTCTGTGGAGAGAGGCTTACGAACCAGTCAGCAGGCAGCACTCACCTGCCTGCTAGCAAGTTAAAACAGTTAATTTTTATAATTCCTAAATGCCTTTTGAAAGCATAAAACATTACAAGAATCTAAAACAAAGAGCAAGCTCCTGCCTGGTGATGTATTAAAACTATGTATTTTACCTTAAGACATAAAAATCAGAAGTAATTTTCTGTTCTATCAAGTTACTAGTTATAATGGCAAAATAGAAGCCAATTTTGTGGCTGTAAAAGCTCCAGGACATTTCTATAAAAATCAACCTGCCTGTATTTTTGAATAGACAAACTGCTAAGACTGAAAAAAACCACTGCACAAAACCATATGGTGCTCAAACAAAATACACATTTGCCAGAAAAGAATAATTTATATATTAACTACATGTATACAATAAATGTCACCAATCTATAGCTCTTGTTCTACAAGGGGTAAGATCTACAGAGAGAACAAGAGTTTTTTGTTTTTTTGTTTTTTAAAGGGACTCTAATCAGAGAAATAGTATTCACAATCCATGGCAATTCAAGAATAAGTTGAGATCGCTGACCAAGAAAACAATTACGGTTTTCAACTCAGTGTTTTTACCAATAATTTTATTTAAACTTTATTTTCCTTTACAGTTTGATCTCAACTGCAAATTTTGTGTATTTTCATGATTTGTAACTTAACCAAGAAGTGTTTAAGAATCATCTTTGTTCTTGCTGAAGTTCTGAATGAAATCAGCCAAAGTGGATGAACAATCTTGTCCATTTACAAAACCACCTTTTCTGCACCTCAGAACAGAAGACTTGGGGATGGGTAGTTTTGCAAAGTGAGGCTGTGGTAACAGAGACCAGGTGAGGAATTCTTAGCTCCTATTCCCTCCAGAAGCTGCCACTGCCAATTCTCATCTGTAATAATAGCCGGTCTTAGGAGTCAGTCACTCTGCAAAGCACTTTTTCTGGTTTGCCTCATTTAACAATCCTCTGAGGCAAGTGACAGGCAACCTTAGCCAGTCCTGAGTCCTCACTGCCTGGACCAGGAAGGGGACACAAGAACAGTATGCTGAGCCCATCCCCCATCCCCTGCTTCCTGACTCCAGGCACAGTGGATAGCCAAACAAGAAATGAGAAAAGGAATGAAACTGGAAGGATCCAGGGCTCCTCCCTGCCATTTCCCTCCTAACTACACAGGGAGCAGCTGGACCACTGTGTGTAAGCGTCTGCCTCACGGCTGACTTCTTTCACACCTGCTACCCTGCTGCACTGTTAATGACCTGGGCTTGCTGTTGTGCTGAGCAATGTGTCAACCAACTTAAAATTTCTGCTGTCATTGCTAAGTATTGAATACAGGAAGCACACATGGCCTTTCTCAGCCCAACTTGGCTGGCCAAAAGGGGAAAAAAAAAAAACAAACAATCTGGTTAAGAATGGTGAAATAGAATCTGGTGAAAAATGCTCCATGGAGGTCAGCCCTGTGCATGACCAGGCAGGGCAGCTTTCCAGGGGGCCTCTTGCTCTGGTGCTTCTCCTGAATGCGAAGATCAGTACCTCCCTGGCGTCAGTGAGTCTCACTATCCCTCTTCATGCCAGCCCCAAAGACCCAAAATAAAACAGCTCCTTGGCTCAAGTATATTTTTTTCAAAGACTGATGGATGCATCCTGATTTCTCCACAGGCTACTAGTTTCTTGTTCACCTCATGATAACCAAGGGCTCACATCTCAGAAGTGAAAGGAACTTCCCATATAATGGAAATGAGTGTCTGGGAACAGTTTCTGCCATTTAAGGATCTGAGGCTGCTCTTAGGCCTGACGGTCATTATGGACCCTACCTTTCCTCCTGTATCCACCTCCTCCCCGCGCTCCTCTTCAGACTCTTCGTGGGCGGTTGTGTGCTCCAAGGCTTGCTCTAGCATTTGCTCCAGCTCTTTCAGTAAGAATTCTGTCTCAGAGACAACTAAAGAAATGTTGTTAATATAGTAAAACAAAACAAAATAAACAAACCCTACACCTTAATTAATTCTATCTAACTCATAATCTTAACCACCCTCAAAGAGGACATTTTCTAAATGTTATGAGGCAGGAGGAGAAGGGGACGACAGAGGATGAGATGGTTGGATGACATTACCAACTTGATGGACATGAGTTTGAGCAAGCTCCAGGAGTTGGTGATGGACTGGCAAGCCTGGCGTGCTGCACTTCATGGGGTCTCAAAGAGTTGGTCAGGACTGAGCGACTGAACTGAACAAGATAAAAAGTATTTTGTATAACTTTCAGTTATAGCCTCTGCTTGATACAAAATTACTGTGGATTTTCAGGTGAATCTATTATAGTTATTCCTTGACAAATATAAGTGACATTCTTGCTATATGTAGACTATAAGTATCCCTGACACTAAATTATTTTTATTTATTTTTTAAAAAATTAATTAATTTATTTTAAGTGGAGGCTAATTACTTTACAATATTGTAGTGGTTTTTGCCATATATTCACATGAATAAGCCATGGGTGTACATCTGTATTTTTAAAATAAGAAGCCAAGGGCACCAAATTAAGTTGTTACTTATAGACCAGGGGTCAGCAACTTTTTTTCTATGAAGGACAAGAGAGTAAATATTTCAGGCTTTGTGGGCCAGATGGTCTCCGTCACAACTATTCACCTCTGCTATTAGAAAGCAAACCATACGTGAGTGCATGCTCAGTCATTTCCAACTCTTTGCAACCCCACAGACTGTAGCCCACCGTGCTCTTCTATCCATGGGATTTTCCAGGGAAGGCTATGGAGTGGACTGCCATTTCCTCCTTCAGGGAAACTTCCCAAACCAGGGATTGAACCTGTGTCTCTTACCACAGCGCCACCTTCAACCAAATGGGACTGGCTGTGTCCCAGTAAAACTTTATTTACAAGAACAAGCAGCAACTGATAATCGTGAGCCACAATTTGTTAAGCCCTGCAATAAACTATTAAAACTACTGTTTAAAAGGAGAAGCCAAGTAATTAAGTGTCAAGGCTAAATCCAGGCTGAGTATGTAAAGTGAAAGTGTTAGTTGCTCAGTCGTGTCTGACTCTTTGCCACCCCAGGGACTGTAGCTCACGGGGCTCCTCTGTCCATGGAATTCTCCAGGCATGAACACTGGAGTGGGTAGCCATTCCCTTCTCCAGGAGATCGAATTCAGTTCTCCTGCATTGAAGGCAGATTCTTTACCATCTAAGCTGCCAGGGAAGCCCTAGTCTATTCTTAATCAAAATATCAATGCATCTTAACTGCCTAATCTAATTTTTTTAAAAATTCACATACTTATAAAGGCTGTGCGATTTTTCTGCTACTGTGACAGAAATATGTAAGTAAACAAAATATCTGGTAATTTGTTGAACTTGCTGATATAAGATAATATTCCCAACAAAGATATAAACACCTATTATAACTCTATAGACCCGACTGCTGATTAACAATATCAACTGAATTCCCTATTTAAATAAAACAAACATTTTCCATTGATATCGAATCTTTCTGAAGTAAGGATCAAGGGAGGAGGCTAGTGACCTGCTCCTGCACAGCAGACAGATGGGGCCCTGAAAAGTCTTCCTCGGGCAGCATGACTCAGAGAGAAAGACTCACGTCCCATCATCTTCCACTCTGGTTATACAAATCTGACATACACCCCATCATCCACTACACATTGGCAGGTCATCGAAAACCACATCACAGATGTAGAGCAGCTGAAAGTTCATGGAAACCCAAGCAGGACACACCCTTCAGGGCTAAAATATGATCAGTGAATATGGAAGCAAGGTGTTCCCAGCAATAACATTAATTTTAGTTTGTGTAATATGATATACTACACATCCATCCATTTGTGTGTGTGTGAGTTTACACAGACAGGTATCCTTATAAATTAGGCATGTTATAAGGTTAATAAATAGAGATTGTTAATGTGAAACGTTCCAGCTCAAAAAAATCCATTTTTATTATCATTTTCTTTTATTCAACTGACAAATGTTTATTTTGTGCCTTCTAAGGGTCAAGGATCTGAGAACCACAGACCAGCGAGCCTTCCTGGTCATCATCTCTACCCAGCCAGTCTCAGGTCTCCTCTGAGGAAAATTCTCAAAACAGTTTGAAAGTAGTTTTCTGATAAGCCATTCTACACCTCAAAATCAGTTCCTATGTTCAGAAGCAACACAAACAAAAACACCATGACTTACACGTGAATGGTAAGCATATAGATCTGTGTCCTGTGGTAACTGCTAACACCTAAGAACTCAGAGTATAAGCGGTCACATTCTAGAACAACAGTATTCCAAATCTGGGGCATAAGAATCGCCTGAAGATGATTAAAAAACACGAATGCAACACCATGGCTTCTGAATTAGCGTTTTCGACAGGAAAGTCCATTTTCATGGAAGCAGTTTTGCTGAGAGTCACCTCTCTTTGTGACAGATTTCTTACTTAGTAACTTGTCACGTAACAAGAGAGTGACTATCTTCACATCAGTTCCCCAGTCCCACTCATGGACGTTGTGTTTTCTTACTTTACATTCTGAGTCTATGGAAATTGATAGTGACATTTAATGCACTGTTGAGAAGACGAATTTTGAGCTCTGCTTGCGAAGGAAAATGGCACACAAACATCTTTATATTTCCAAGTTGTGTGTTAAAGTCGCTTAGTCATGTCCAGCTCTTTGCGACCCCATGGACTGTGGCCTGCCAGGCTCCTCTGTCCATGAAATTCTCCAGGCAAGAATACTGGAGTGGGTTGCTGTGCCCTCCTCCAGGGGATCTTCCCAAGCCAGGGATCAAACCCAGGTCTCCCGCACTGCAGCTGGATTCTTCACCAGCTGAGCGACCAGGGAAGCCCTTATATTTTTAAGGCTAGACTAAAACACAGTCAGTTTATGATAATGAATGTCACTGCCGAGTGCCATTGCAGGCTCTCTGTTTTCAAGTGACCTGGATAAGCATGTATACTGCCTCTCGATCAAAGGGTAGACAAAGTAATGGATGGCTTCGTAAATCAAGTAGGGTTCATAACACCAACTTGACTGATGTCGAATTCTGCTTTCAGAACACGAGGCTTGCTTTTCTAAAAGGTATTCCTATACTGTAAACACAGAGAGTCCAAAAATAATTCTCAGAAATTGCAGTTACTGTAATCTGCAAACGAGGTTATCAAAATTGGTCAATGATCTCCAAAGATACAGACAGAATGCAGGTCTGTGCTGACTGCATGACCAGTCATCTTCTATCAGCCCTGATTATCCGGTAGTTTTCCTGACTTGCTTCAATTTGTTGTCGAGAGTAAAGTGGTACCATTACAGCTGCTCTATCACTCAGAGAAAGTGGGAGAAAAAATAAAGAAAAAAGAAAAAAAGGTATTTCTCCCACTGAAGTATGAATCTGGCTTTTTAAAATGAATTTTTATAAAATAAATTAGTGCTGGTTTTTCATTCCTGGTAAGAAATAACTTACTGTTTATCTCAATAAATCAGTCACTATTTTAGAAAAATCCTTCAATGTATAATATATTTACAAAGTTTTCTTTATTCTCTACTTCTCTATTAAATGTTTAAAGAAGCTATTTCCTCTTTTATATAAAGAGGCCACTGGTTCAGTTACTTCAAACTTGGCACTGAAAAACAGCATCTTAAATTTTCAGGGCCATTTCAATGTTGAAATTTTGAAGCCATTCTTCTAGAGGAGGAAGGTGAAGAGGAGGAAAAAGCACTTGGTTTTGATTTGTTTTCAAGTAACCACAAAGCCTCTTCTATCAGCTTAGGATGTAAATGTAGAGATGAGGGAACTACAGGCTCAAGTGAATGAAGAAGAAGGTGCCCACCTAGAACAAACAGACACAGGGGGCAGGAGGGCCCAGAGGATAAAGATAACTTCCAACCCAGACCAGGCAGGCCAAGTCTGCCTTCAACAGCAAGATAGCAGCCTTCTCCTCCATCAGCCTTCTGCCCCTACCCAGGCCTAAGGCCTTTACCTCCTGCCTGGCTCATCCAGACATCATCCAGATCTTTTCTGTATCAGCCATTCTCTGCCATGCTCCCCTGTCCCAGGTGGATGATGAACACATCCCTTGCTAATTTACTCATGCTGGAGACCTGGGTTCGATCCTGGGTCGGGAAGATCCCCTAGAGAAGGAAATGGCAATCCACTCCAGTACTCTTGCCTGGAGAATCCCATGGAGGGAGGAGCCTGGTAAGCTACAGTCCATGGGGTCGCAAAGAGTCAGACACGACTGAGCGATGATACTACTACTACTATAGGAGGAGAAGGGGACAGCAGAGGATGAGATGGTTGGATGGTATCACCAACTCAATCGACATGAGTTTAAGCAAGCTTCAGGAGCTGGTGTTGGACAAGGAAGCCTGGCGTGCTGCAGTCCATGGGGTTGCAAAGAGTCAAACACAACTGAGTGACTCAACTGATACTGATGATATGTTAATCTTTTATTAAAACTTTTATAGACTGCCTACTCCACAAAGAGAAATGAGGTATTTACCAACAGACAACACTGATATAATAAAACAAGTGACAAAAGCTCAAAGACTAAAAACAAGAGAAGTAAAAAATCTGTTCATTAAGGGGGATATGGAGGGCAATAATTACATTTTAAAAAGATGCTTAGACCAACTAGCAGTGCTGTATGTGACTGTGACTGCATGTGTGGTCAGTCATGTCTGACTCTTTGTAACCCCATGACTGCAGCCCATCATCTTCCTCTGTTATGGGAAATTTCAGGCAAGAATACAGGAGTAAGTTGCCATTTCCTACTCCAGGGAATCTTCCTGACCCAGGGATCCAACTCGTGTCTCCTGCATTGGCAGGCGGATTCTTTACCACTGAGCCACACTGAAAAACCAATAAATTTAGCTTTAAGCTTCTGCTAAAGCAACCAAGGAAACAGCTGCAAATATTGATTAATTTTAAGAAGCTATGTGACCTTAGAAAAGGCATATAACCTACTAAGTGCCTCTGTTTCTCCACTGATACCATAGGAATTATAATAAAATATACCTTATTCATCTCATACAGATCTTGTGAGGATTAAACTAATATATATGAAATGTTTAGAAAAGTGAAGACACAGTAACTGTTACAGGTGTAGTTTATCATTATCATCATTATTATTCTATTATTACTTCACCATCATAGATGGATTTTTTTTAACACTGAAAAAAAATGGGTTACAGGGACAATCAAACATAATACAAGATATTCCTGGTAGCAATTTCCCAAAAAATACAGACATACTCCACAAATAGTTATTTATTAGATCAAATCCTTTTTTATAACCATTTTTCAAAATTGTAGTAAATTTACAATGTTGTGTTAGTTTCAGGTGTACAGCAAAGTGATTCGGTTATACACACACACACACACACACACACACACACACACACACATATATTCTTTCTCAGATTCTTTTCCACTATAAGTTATTAGAAAATATTACAAAATATTGAGTACAGTTCTCTGTGCTATACAGTAGGTCCTTGTTTATCTATTTCATATACAGTAGTGTGTGTATGTTAACCCCAAACGCATAATTTATCTCCCACCTCAAAATTAGATTAAATCTTTACACACCCATGAACACACAGTTTAATCACTTATTTAACGACTCCTCAACTTTTTCTGTTGTTTTCCAGAAACAGTCCTCTCTTGGATAAGACAGCTTCTCTTGCATTTTCTTTGTTACAGATGAAGAAACTGATGTCTGAAAAGGTAGGGTAGTTGCATGTGCTTGACTCTCCCGGGGATCTCGAACTAAGGGAGAGAGAAGCAACTGCAGAGCATGAAGCCAAGAGGGCACATCACAGCTGGGGCAGAGGACACAGGGGAGACACAAGCACCCAGAGTATAAAGAAAGAGGGCCTCAAAGTGGAGCACAGTTTTCTCTGTGTTTGATCTAGGACTGATCCTACCTTAAGCTAAGAATAAATGACAGACATCAGAGACCTGGATCAAGGAAGCCACAGAAATATGAGTAGTGAATAAAGAATTTGAAGAGGATGCAAACTACTGAAAAAGCACCACTCTTTCAGGAAGTGGACAGAGAACACAGAAGATGAGATGGTTCTGCTCTTCAGTTCAAGTGGCTTTGGAGGAGTGAGACACAGACCAGTGAAGCCACTGGGACAGTGAACTCCTGAGGCTTTCAGAGCCAGGCAGCAGGGAGACCACTGACCAGGCAGGCACTTCTGGTCTACGGATCCCTGGTGCCCTGGGATCTCTCCTGAAGGATCCTGTGCCACTTGGAGGGGAGGAGGATCCAGCTGTGGTGTCAGGGTCACCCAGTGGGAACTCACTCTAGGGATAAAATGACTTTTGTTTCTACAGGAATATGTGAGCTGACCATGTGAGGCAAGGGAACAAAGCTGCACTCCCTCACCAAAAAAAGGAGGTACCTTGATTAGCAGGAAAGCAGGAGCAGACTAAGAAGAGAACAACAGAATTCTGTAGTGGTTTCGGACAGAAAAGGAAGATATAAAATAACCACTCTGTCCTTCCTTCCGTTCTATGAGACTATGTACAAATGGCGCATTTGGCCCCATAGGATGTGGGGGTGGCTCCACGAGAGGAAGTGAGGACCGACAGCTTCTCTGGGTTTAGTCGGCTATGAAACCTCTTTGTGGGACTGCCAAAGTTCCACCTTGCAAACAAGCACGTGCCTCTTTTCAAGACCAAGGAAAATGTAGAAAGAGTAAAGTGCTTCTGAAAGAAGAGCCTTTCCCCCTACAGGCCACCTTCTCCCTACAGTGCTCGAGCACCCACGCAACAAGTTCAGCTGGAAGCCCCAGCTCTGCTTCTCTTCCTTCTCCTCCTTTGGCAGCCCTGACTAAATGTGGAATAGAGAATTCTAGACTGAAATGTACTGATGTTGGTATTTCCTCCTAAAACTGCTAGTGCTTTATTAAAAAAAAAATCAAACATATGACAAAGCCAGACAAAATTTAATTTGAGAGGATAGAAATTTAAAGGCAATGGAAAAGCCCTAGTATGTATATTAATACCAGAATGCACTAATGTTTCTCATATACATATACATGTACCTTTAGTTTTCTTCAAAGGACTAAAATTATGTTTGGTGGAATTAAATATAGGTAAAAGAACTAAAAGCAAGACAGGCCTTCACATACCTATGTTTTCCTTTGATAAGGCATCATCTGAACAAACATTTTCAAAAGACGATTTTAAAACAGCTTTCCTGGAAAAAGAATTTGACAGATTTACTTTTTAAGAATAAGCATGTATATTTAAATGATCATTCATGAATACTGGCAACAGTAAATTATGAATATATATTTGTTACCTTGAAGTATCTTTTTGGGGGGTTATTTTACACAGTACGGAGGGCAGTGAAAAACCAAAGGGGAATAATATTGATTTGAGCTCACTAGGTGAGAAGCACTAACAAGCTACCTAGCACTTCACATAGCCTATTTCATATAATCCTCCCTCCAAAAACCTACTAAGTTACTGTCACTCTCATTCTATGAAGAAACTGAAGCCCTGAGAAACTGAGAAATTTGACAACACAGGAAAATGGTTGAACGTGACAGAACTGAATCCTGTCAAACCGCAAGATCCGTGCTTTTCCCGGTGTACTGTGCTGCTGATTCAGAGTCAGAAAGCATCTGTCCAGGCACATCTTCTCTACCCAAAAGAGCCTAAGAAAGTCACGTGACTTCTTTAAGCCACAAACTCTTTATCTTTTAAATGGAGATAATTACGATATACTTCGTATTTACTTGATAGGGTTACTGTGAAGGGTAACCGAGATTAGGAAGTGAAAGTCCTTTATAAAATACAATTATTCATCTTCAGAAAAAGGACAAAAAAGAAAAGAAGGACTATCATATCAAGCCAGTCTTTAAGCAGGACTCCTTTTCACATAGCACTGCTTCTTACCATTCAATAAAAAATAAAAAACCTATACAATTGATTCAATGACAAACACTGACACTTGTTATCTGTGACTTATTATAAAAGTTTGTTTCTGGTTTATACTACCTATGTTTAAATTTAAAACCTGTTTATCATCTGGTTGCTCACATGATATTAATCTTTGAAACTTACAGTTCAATATATCTGTACAAACATAAAACTTTCTCCATACTTCTAAGACTACTACTTATATTATTAATTCTTTTTAAAAAATTAGAACATAGATCCCTAGAGAAACAGAATCAAGAATCAGGGGAAGAGGAAGGTAAACTTCCAAACTCATTCTACGAGGCCACCATCACCCTAATAACAAAACCAGACAAAGATGCCACAAAAAAAGAAAACTACAGGCCAATATCACTGAGGAACATAGATGCAAAAATCTTTAACAAAATTCTAGCAAACAGAATCCAACAACATATTTAAAAGATCACACCTCATGACCAAGTGGGCTTTATCCCAGGGGTGCAAGGATTCTTCAACATTTGCAAATCAATCAGTGTGATGCACCACATTAAAAAATTGAAAGATAAAAACCATATGATTATCTCAACAGATGCAGAGAAAGCCTTTGACAAAATTCAACACCCATTTATGATAAAAACCCTCCAGAAAGCAGGCATAGAAGGAACATACCTCAACATAATAAAAGCCATATATGATAAACCCACAGCAAACATGATCCTCAATGGTGAAAAATTGAAAGCATTTTCCCTGAAGTCAGGAACAAGACAAGGGTGCCCATTCTCACCACTACTTTGCAACATAGTTTTGGAAGTTTTAGCCACAGCAATCAGAAAAGAAAAAGAAATTAAAGGAATCCAGATTGGAAAAGAAGAAGAAAAACTCTCACTGTTTGCAGATGACATGATCCTCTACACAGAAAACCCTAAAGACTCCACCAGAAAATTACTAGAGCTAATCAATGAATATAGCAAAGTTGCAGGATATAAAATCAACACACAGAAATCCCTAGCATTCCTATATACTAACAATGAGAAAACAGAAAGAGAAATTAAGGAAACAATTCCATTCACCATTGCAATGAAAAGAATAAAATACTTAGGGATAAATCTACCTAGAGAAACAAAAGACCTATATATATAAAACTATAAAACACTGATGAACGAAATCAAAGACGACACAAATAGATGGAGAAATATGCCATATTTATGGATTGGAAGAATCAATATAGTGAAAATGAGTATACTACTCAAAGCAATCTATAGATTCAATGCAATCCCTACCAAGCTACCAATGGTATTTTTCAGAGAACTACAACAAATAATTTCACAATTTGTATGGAAATACAAAAAACCTTGAATAGCCAAAATAATTTTGAGAAAAAAGAATGGAACTGGAGGAATTAACCTGCCTGACTTCAGGCTCTACTACAAAGCTACAGTCACCAAGATAGTACAGTATTGGCACAAAGACAGAAAAATAGATCAACGGAACAAAATAGAAAGCCCAGAGATAAATCCACGCACTTATGGACACCTTATCTTTGATGAAGGAGGCAAGAATATATAATGGATTAAAGACAATCTCTTTAACAAGTGGTGCTGGGAAAACTGGTCAACCACTTGTAAAAGAATGAATCTAGAACACTTTCTAACACCACACACAAAAATAAACTCAAAGTCGATTAAAGATCTAAACGTAAGACCAGAAACTATAAAACTCCTAGAGGAGAACATAGGCAAAACACTCTCTGACATATATCACAGCAGGATCCTCTATGACCCACCCCCCAGAATTCTGGAAATTAAAGCAAAAATAAACAAATGGGATCTAATCAAAATTAAAAGCTCCTGTACAACAAAGGAAACTATAAGCAAGGTGAAAAGACAGCCTTCTGAATGGGAGAAAATAATAGCAAATGAAGCAACTGACAAAGAATTAACCTCAAAAATATACAAGCAACTCCTGCAGCTCAATTCCAGAAAAATAAATGACCCAATCAAAAAATGGGCCAAAGAACTAAACAGACATTTCTCCAAAGAAGACATACAGATGGCTAACAAACACATGAAAAGATGCTCAACATCACTCATTATCAGAGAAATGCAAATCAAAACCACAGTGAGGTACCATTTCACGCCAGTCAGGATGGCTGTGATCCAAAAGTCTACAAGCAATAAAAGCTGGAGAGGGTGTGGAGAAAAGGGAACCCTCTTACACTGTTGGTGGGAATGCAAACTAGTACAACCACTATGGAGAACAGTGTGGAGATTCCTCAAAAAACTGGAAATAGAACTGCCACATGACCCAGCAATCCCACTGCTGGGCATACACACCAAGGAAACCAGAATTGAAAGAGACACGTGTACCCCAATGTTCATCACAACACTGTTTACAACAGCCAGGACATGGAAGCAACCTAGGTGTCCATCAGCAGACAAACAGATAAGAAGGCTGTGGTACATATACATAATGGAATGTTACTCAGCTGTTAAAAAGAATGCATTTGAATCAGTTCTAATGAGGTGGATGAAACTGCAGCCTATTATACAGAGTGAAGTCAGTCAGAAAGAAAAACACCAATACCATATATTAACGCATATATACGGAATTTAGAAAGATGGTAACAATGACCCTATATGCGAGATAGCAAAAGAGATACAGATGTAAAGAATAGACTGTTGGACTCTGTGAGAGAAGGCAAGGGTGGGATGATTTGAGAGAATAGCATTGAAACATGTATATTATCATATGTGAAACAGATCACCAGTCCAAGTTCGATGCATGAGACAGGGTGCTCAGGACTGGTACACTAGAATGACCCTGAGGGATGGGATTGGAAGGGAGGTGGGAGGGGGGTTCATGATGGGGAGCACATGTACACCCATGGCTGATTCATGTCAATGTATGGCAAAAACCACTACAATATTGTGAAGTAATTAGCCTCCAATTAAAATAAATAAATTAAAAAAAAGAATCAGGGGAAATGTCATATAAAAATTAAACCATATATATACATTAATTTTATCATCATAATTTTTCATTTAAAAAACATACCTTTTCCTTTTTCTAAATTTTGGATTTTTCTTTTCAGTATTATTTTTGGATATTTGCACCTGTAAAATAACCGTTAACAAAAAGATGTGTTAGTTCACGTGGGATATGATGAGCTTAGCATAATAATGGCTCCTATACAGTCTGAGTCAGAGAAGGCAATGGCACCCCACTCCAGTACTCTTGCCTGGAAAATCCCATGGACGGAGAAGCCTGGTAGGCTGCAGTCCATGAGGTCACACAGAGTTGGCCACGACTGAAGCGATGCAGCAGCAGCAGCATCCAGTCTGAGTAATTTAGCCCAGAAGAGAAACTCTGGCTCCCAGCTGTAAACACACCTGTAATTCCAAGTCAACAACTGCTGTAATTGCACTCACCTGCTCAACTTCCAGGAACAACTGACTGATCCTATACAAATGCCTACCCTTATATAGACTCTCCCTCACTTCACAAAGATACAAAAACACTAAGTAAGACAACTTTTAAATTTTAATACACTTATGATCTTTAAAGAAAGAAAGAAATATTCAAATGCAAGAAACATGTGGAATGTAAATCTGTATGTTAGGAACTGGCATGTGGAAGGCCTCCAAGGAATCTGTACCAGAAAAGGGCCAAAGGGGCTTGGGATAGGGTCCTAATGTCTCAGCAAGGACAAGAAGGTGGTAGGAAAATGGGAACCTTCATAAACTGCTGGTGGGAATGTGGAATGGGGGAGCCATTGTGGAATACAGTGTGATAATTCCTCAATATGTTAAGTGTAGAGTTACCCTATGATCCAGCAATTCCACTCCTAGGTTTATGACCAACATAAATGAATCATATAACCATGTAAAAGATTGTGTCTGGTCATAACTATGAAACTATAAATGTGAATAACAGCATTATTCATGATAGTCCTAAAGTAGAAAGAATTTAAATGTCCACTGCTGCTAAGTCGCTTCAGTCGTGTCCAACTCTGTGCGACCCCATAGATGGCAGCCCACCAGGCTCCCTCGTCCCTGAGATTCTCCAGGCAAGAACACTGGAGTGGGTCGCCATTTCCTTCTCCAATGCATGAAAGTGAAAAGTGTAAGTGAAATTGTCTGACTCTTAGCGACCCCATGGACTGCAGTCCACCAGGCTCCTCCATCCATGGGATTTTCCAGGCAAGAGTACTAGAATGGGTTGCTATTGCCTTCTCCTTAAATGTCCATTAATGGACAGCTAATATGTGCTATATCCATAAGTGTACTCAGTCACTTCAGTCACATCTGACTCTTTGTGACCCCAAGGACCATAGCCTTCCAGGCTGTTCTGGCCATGGGATCTTCCTGGCAAGAATACTGGAGTGGGTTGCCCTGTCCTCCTCCAGGGGGTCTTCCTGACACAGAGATTGAACCTTCATCTCCTGCATCTCCTGAACTGCAGGCAGATTCTTCACCAGTGAGCCACTGGGGAAGCCTGGTTATCCATATCATGACATATGATCCAGCTTTTATAAATAATGGAGTACTGACACACACTACAACATGGATGAATCCTGAGATCATTATGCAAAGTAAGAAGTTAAAAAAGTCAGACACAAAAGGCCACATGTTGAATGATTTCACTTATTTGAAATGCCCAGAAAAGGCAAATCTACAGACACAGAAGTACATTAGTGATAGCCAAGGACTGGGGGATGTGGAAATGAGTAGTGATTCCTAACAAATATCAGGTTTTCTTTTGGTAGTATGAAAAAATGTTCTAAAATCAGATAGTAGTATTGCTTGTACAACTGTTAATATATTAAAAACCACTGAGTTTTACGGTTTAAAATTAAGTTACACTTTCCTGGCAAGAATGAAGGTAAAAAAAAATTTTTAATGCAGTGACTTGGAAAAATTGAAAGAAAGCAGACAGATAGAATATATTAATGATTAATAACAAAAGGAACCTGGTGTAGCAATACTACTGTTAGAAAAAAGCAGATGTTAAGGCAAAAAGCATAATCAAAGATAAAAAGGGCTATTCCTTAATGCTAAAAGAAACAATCTACCATCAAAATATAACAGTCCTGTATATACCAAACTCTTAGCCTTAAAATATACACAGAGAAACAGAATTACAAGGAAAAACCTGATCAAGAATTTACAGATAAAATGGGATAATTTAAATTTATTTCTCATTAAAAAGTTATATCTTAATAATCCCTCAAAGGAAGTTTGTATGAAACGTTCAGGAAGTTCATATTATTATGATACTAAAGATCAAGTGGTCTTCTTTTTGTGATCTTAACTTCAAAGTCCCTGGTGGCTCAGACAGTAAAGAATCTGCCTGCAATGCAGAAGACCTGGATTCGATTCCTGGGTTGGAAAGATCCCCTGGAGAAGGGAATGGCTACCCACTCCAGTATTCTGGCCCAGAGAATTCCATGGACTGTATATAGCCCACGGGATTGCAGAGTCCAATACGACTGGGCAACTTTCACACACAATATTCATATAGCTTTTCCAAGACCACTTTACATATTTATATGGTAAAAAAAAAAGCATATAGAAATACTGTTGTTTAAATCAGTGATCTACATCCACAAAGACATTGTAACACTTTATTTCTATCTTGCTATTAAGGATCAGCTCACATTACACACATATTTGAATATGAAGTGAAATGGTGGTCACAAGTGGAAATGAAATTCAGGTAACAAGGTTGTTGTTCAGCTGCAAAGTCATGTCAGACTCTTTGTAACCTCATGAACTGTAGCACACCAGGCTCCTCTGTCCCCCACTATCTCCCAGAGTTTGCTCAAACTCATGTCCATTGAGTCAGTGATGCTATCCAACTATCTCATCCTCTGTTGTCCCCTTCTCCTCTTGCCTTCAATCTTTCCCAGCATCAGAGTCTTTCCCAATGAATTAGTTCTGTGCATCAAGTGGCCAAAGTATTGGAGCTTCAGCTTTAGCATCAGTCCTTCCAATGAATATTCAGTGTTAATTTCCTTTAGGATTGACTGGTTTGATCTCCTTGCTTTCAAAAGGACTTTCAAGAGTCTTCTCCAGCATCACAATGCAAAAGCATCTGTTTTTTGGTGCTCAACCTTCTTTATGATCCAACTGTCACATCCATATATGACTACTGCAAAAATCATAGGTAACAAAGTGCCAAGAGTTTTATAGGTATTAGTAGAGAGAAATACTATTAGACAACTTCCATAAATGAGGGTGATTTATTATCACTGTGTTGGTGATAATAAATTCCTTTCTACTTTGTTTAACACTCGTCAGATGCCCTGTGCCTCTGGTTTTCCCAGTAGTCATGTATAGCTGTGAGATTTGGACCATAAAGAAAGCTGAGCACTGAAGAATTGATGCTTTTGAACTGTGGTGTTGGAGAAGACTCTTGAGAGTCCCTTGGACTGCAAGGAGAATGAACCAGTCCATCCTAAAGGAAATCAACCCTGAGCATTCATTGGAAAGACTGATGCTGAAGCTGAAATTCTAATACTTTGGCCACCTGATGTGAAGAACTGACTCATTTGGAAAGACCTGATGCTGGAAAAGATTGAAGGCAGGAGGAGAAGGGGGTGACAGAGGATGAGATGGTTGGACGGCATCACTGACCTGATGGACATGAGTTTGAGTAAACTCCAGGAGCTGGTGATGGATGGGGGGCCTGGCATGCTGCAGTCCACGGGGTCTCAAAGAGTCAGACACGACAGCAACTAAACAGAACCGAACTGTGCCTCTTTCTCTTGCCTTTGACGACATACAGTGGATGGGGACAGGCACTGAGTCTGGAAAGATTCGTCTAGACCCTGGCACCTACCAGCAAGGTCACTCTTAGTGAGTCACTGACCTCTCTAACATTCAGCAAGAGCTTGGAATAAAGGAGATTTTTATTTCCTTTGTTTTTAATAAATAAAAATATTTATTAAATATTTTCTAACTAAATGAGCCTTTTGCATTTCAGGGTCTTCTTTTGTTAAATAATGCTAAAAAACAAAAACTACCTCAAGGCATATGATGGGAGATTAAATTAAATAACATGCCAGAAAGTATCCAACAGTGCTTAGAAATTATGTGATGTACAGTCACTATTTCACTGTTACACTAGTCCACCAGGTCAGGATTCTCCTCTTTCATTAAACCATATGACAGACGGTACTTGGCACTTTGATATGGTTGGACTTTGGTCATAGATCAGTTTCCCAAATCTGCCATAACAATTTACCACAAATCTGGTAAAGCACCAAAAGTTTATTTTCTTGCTGTTCTGAAGGACAGATGTGTGTCTCTTGTAAGAACACTTGTCATTGGATGGAGGGCCCACATTAACCAGGATGAATTCATCTCAAAATTCTTACCCAAAGGATGTGCAAAGATCCTTATTCGAAATCAGGTCACATTCTGAGGATCCTGGGGGCATATCTTTGGAAGGCCACTACAAGTAGATATGAAAGATCTACTTTATCTACTCCATGTTTTCTCCTTCTCTTCCTGTGTTGCAAAGCTGACAGACCTATGTTGTCCAGCCCAATGCTATTCAGAACTACAGCCATGACACGACAGAATCAGTAACACCTGAGAGCTTGTTAGAAATGCAAATATACCCATCCCAAATCAGATAGTCTGGAGTGGAGCCCAGAATCTGGACTTAAATAAGCTCTTCAGGTGACTCAAGTTTTCCAGGCACTGATCTAGCCCACAGCATCCAAACAAATGTATAACTAGATAAGGATGAGATGGCTGGATGGCATCACTGACTCGATGGACGTGAGTCTAAGTGAACTCCAGGAGTTGGTGATGGACAGGGAGGCCTGGCGTGCTGCGATTCATGGGGTCGCAAAGAGTTGGACATGACTGAGCGACTGAACTGACCATTATTTTTAACAAAAACAAAGCAAGTATTAACTCTTCTCTTGTCGGATGTAAAACAAAGAAGTGTATGTATACAGAACATATGCCGTTTGCTGAAAAGAAAAATATATATATAATGATAATTAGGATTGCAAACTAGAATGGCAAATGATAGAATTACCTTTAATTGCAAAGGTCAGAAAATCTATAAGAATTGTATTTATATCAGATTCATATAATCTGCAAAACTGACTTGACATTGCCCATTTCTTCATCTAAATTAAATATCTTTTTTTTTTTTTTTTTGGCCACATGGCATGTGGGATCTTAGTTCCATGATCAGCGATTGAACGAGCAGTGGGAGCATGAAGTGGTAACCACTGGCCTGCCAGGGAAGTCCCGAAATTAAAAATCTCTTTAAGTGAGAAGAACAAGTTTGTTAGCTGTATTAAGTCTGAGGGTGTAAAATTTTGATCAGCATTTTATGTTCACTGAATACATAAATATGTTTTGTAATCTTCTGAGAATAATTGTCAGTCAATAATCACTAAAGAGCTGCCTATATTGACAGAAGAATGAATCTGTACCTTGAATAATGTACATAAACTCCTGTCAAAAGTCATTATATAGAAGGAAAAGCCAATATTCTCACTCCCCTTTGGTAAATCTGCTGGGAAATATATGCTTGGAATAGGATGAAAACTGGTTTCATGAAACATTGTAAATGATGGTTATTACTTAATCTGAGTATCTTGGGAGAACATATAATAAAGTTAAGTCTTCAGGCTCAGAGAATATTTGTTTTTAACACTTCTTCGAAAAGAAGGGAAGGTTGAAATGATCATTTTCTAGCCTTATATTAAGCATGATTTCAACAGATCATCTATAAATCTGGTGTTTCTTACATAGATGGCAGCCAATGACCAATGCTTCAGTCAGGTCAGTCTTCAGCAGAGGAGATTCCTGTGAGGTTTGGACAGTATCAGAGACCAGTCCCTGGCAACATGACTTATCAGCCTCTAGCTATCCCTTGCACTCTCTTCAGCCATGTGTAAGTTCATACTACTGGTCTGTGGATTTCTCTGTGTGAGGAGCTTACCAGAGAAAACACTGAAGTGTATGCTCAAGCAGTGATCTGAGACATGGGAGAATCAGCTCAGTTCAGTCACTCAGTCATGTCCGACTCTTTGAGACCCCGTGGACTGCAGCATGCCAAGGCCTCCCTGTCCATCGCCAGCTCCCGGAGTTTATTCAAACTCATGTCCACTGAGTCAGTGATGCCATCCAACCATCTCATCCTCTGTCTTCCCCTTCTCCTCCTGCCCTCAATCTTTCCCAGCATCAGGGTCCCTTCAGATAAGTCAGTTCTTCGCATCAGGTGGCCAAAGTATTGGAGTTTCAGCTTCAGCATCAGTCCTTCCAATGAATGCTCAGGACTGATTTCCTTTAGGATGGACTGGTTGGATCTCCTTGCAGTCCAAGGGACTCTCAAGAGTTTTCGCCAACACCACAGTTCAAAAGTATCAACTCTTCGGCATTCATGGGAAAATGTTTCCCACTAAAATAGAAGTTGACTGCTAGACCACCTTAGACAGAAGCCAAGAAAAGGCCTGCTGTTAACACCTCACAGTCCTGGCTGAGGATAGAAGTACCAGACACCTCAAGGGAACTCCAATGATTATATACTTCACTCATAAATTTTCAAGTCTTGCACTTGATTATTTTTTTTTTAACAATCTTTGACCATCTATCTATACCACAGGTAGAACATAGCAATTCAGGAAGTTTCTTTTAAAAAAAAAAACAACACAAATTGCACTATATCTATAGAGAGCTTCAGAAAATGAAGGATTAATAGGAACATGGAGGAAAGAGTCCTATGGAAATCAGAAGAAAGTAGAACTTATGTCAGCTGCTAATCTGACTGAATGAAGCTGGTAAGTTAGATCATTTGCCCTGCAATTGGACAGTGTCTAAAAATCCAAGTCTGTTGAAAACAATTCCTATTTCTATACAGTTTTTTCTAAGTCATTAGATATTTCAGCAAGAGGAATGTTGGGAAAAGATAAGGTTTCTCAGCAATACTTTCTAGAATTTACCTATTCAATTAAATTCTAAAAAGCAGATGTTCTGAGAACATTCAATGATTATAGAACCCATATTACTTTTTTTCCTGGACTAAAGAACAAATGTTGAGACCTTCATTAGTGGTTTTTACCATTTTTCTCTCCATCAACTTGAGTAGTGAGGATAGGTGGTCTGATTCTCTGACCCATGATCACTGTCAAATGTTCTGAACATTTATCCTCAGCAACATGCAAAAGAAGATTGTTTTTCCCCTACACAGGGACAGACAGACTCTGTACAATAGCATAATTTAAAAAAAAAAGGTTATTCTTTAAAATATTTTGTCTGCATCCAAGTCTTTACATTGGCTCTCTGAGGATTCTAGAGGTTGAAATGAAAGACATTCTTGTACCTAGATTCATAGAAGAATGCAGAAGCTACATCTCCTTTTGTTTGATCTGGGTGACATGCTTCCAGCATGTCGGGGAGTAAAGATTTAAGATGTGTACCTAAAATACATATTTCATAACACAGAAAATTATTTTTGAAGCAAAGTGAAAGTATCTGGGCTTTCCTGGTGGCTCAAATAGTAAAGAATCTGCCTGAAATGTGAGAGACCTGGGTTCGATCCCTGGGTTGGGAAGATCCCCTGGAGAAGGGAATGGTTACCCATTCCATATTACAGTACCTTCTTGAGATTCATATTATCTCCATTTGGACTCCCCTGGTAGCTCAGGTGGTAAAGAACCCACCTGTAATGCAGGAGATTCCGGTTTGATCGCTGGGTTGGGAAGATCCCCTGGAAAAGGGATAGGCTACCCACTCCAGTATTCATTGGCTTCCCTGATGGCTCAGACAGTAAAGAATCTGCCTGCGATGTGGGAGACCTGGGTTTGATCCCTGAATTGGGCAGATTCCCAGGAGGGGCACATGGCAACCCATTCTAGTATTCTTGCCTAGAGAATCCCCATGGACAGAGGAACTTTCAGGCTATAGTCCATGGGGTCACAGAGTTGGACACAGCTGAGTGACTAAGCATGGAAAGCATTAATACATAAACAAAAACAAAAATACCCCCAAATCAGTAATATTTTACAGAATTTTAAAGTAGTCATTTATAGGTTTTAAAAGACCTATAAACAAAATGTAAATAAATGTAAAATTTGAACATCTGTGGGCAGAGGTCAAATGTTTATAAATTTGAAATTATAGATTAATTCTAATAAGTTATATGTAAACTTTACAGATTTTCACTGGCATATTTTCTTCCAGTGATAACAATTTTCCTTTGCCAATTAGAAAATAGTAGTTATTTCTATTAGGCATAGAAAGATAATTTTTAATATTTAGGGCTATAGCTAGAATCTATAAAATATACTCATTATTCAAACTCCTACTGTATATCAATAACCATGCTTCTATGGATTAGTAATACTGGTTTTTGGTTTTAATTGAATGGGATGAGGAAGGTGATGGGGAGAAGAAAGCCAGACTCACTGTGTGTAGCTTGATGTTGGAGATGTGTCTCTGGCTAAGAGAAAGAACTATTCTGGCAATGGATATAATGAATATAACTGAAGAGAGCTGCATAACAACCTTTAGTCTCAAATAGCAAAGGACAACACTGGCTCTTCATGTGATTAGTAGGACTCAAGTTGAACAGCTTTTTGTTTCTTAACAAAAGAGCAATCACATTTTGTAGAAGTCTTCTCTCTCTCTTTTTTTTTTTTTTGCTTTCTGGCTCAAAGTTAAATTACAGAATAGAAACTGTAGAGAGTTATGGTTGAAAAGTTTTGAATTTCTGGAATCTATGACACTGGATTTTAAGTATTACTAAACTTGAATTCCAAGTGAATTAATACCTTGAGTGAATTTTCAAATAGGCATCATATGTCGAGAAAGAAAAATTAAGGCAATCTTCTATTATTATAAATGATGACATTTTTAAAAAATGAGACTTTTAAAAATAATTAGGATGAAAACAGTTCTTAGAAGTTGAGAGGATATTACTGATAGAGATGAATTTGTTTACTGCATAACTAGATTTTAAATTTTCTCAGGTAAATCAGTACACTGGGACAGGTCACTAGTTTAGGACATGACACTTCCACCTCCCAAAGCATTCCTGGGACCTGCAACCCCCAAATGGCAACAAGAGACGCCCCACAACCTGCCCTGTGTAAGCTGCCTGCTAAATGACAACCCGCCCACTTGGAGAACGGTACCTCATGCTAGGAAGTGGCTGTCTTCTGTCAAGGGAACAGAAACAAAGAGGTGCTCATCTCTGCTATATGCACTCTGATGGCCACTTACCCTCTATTCCCCACTCCCCTCACTCCCATCAACCATCTTAAGAAAACTACCAGGAGATCAGTTTGGCTGAAATCAGATCCATAAACTGAAAGTCAAGTCAGAAAAAGGGTTAAGCAGATATACAAGTCTGAAAGTAGGCTTTTCTATTTAAGAAACAAACAGAATCATCCACACCAGAAAAGAGGTACTCTAAGTCAAGGGTACTCCTTGTTCTTACAAATATATAAAAGGTTCTGGATATCAACGACTAATCCATTTTGTCTGATTTTAATACTTCTACTAATAGTTATCCTACAGAATTCCTATAGATTTTAATTTAAGATACAAGAGGTAAAGCTTGAAACCTAAAGGGCAGGCTTAGTTTTTAAGTTACTAAAGAATATCTTGTTTAAAATCACTCCCCTGGAACGAAGTTTGATAACATTGCCTTAGAGTGGCTAGGAGTTTTTCAGGGAAACTGAAATTAGCACAAAAAGAACTTTCTATACGAAGGCTTCCACTGATGACTTAAAGTGATGAGTGGACAAATTTATATATTAATATATGCTGGATGGCATCACTGACTCAATGGACGTGAGTCTGAGTGAACTCTGGGAGTTAGTGATGTATAGGGAGGCCTGGCGTGCTGCAATTCATGGGGTCGCAAAGAGTTGGACACGACTGAGCGACTGAACTGAACTGATATTAATATGTATTTTATTTATATTTGACAATGCAACTCACATCAAAAGAATATATTTATATCTTAAAATTTTATTAGGAAAATTTTAGGGAGTAATGAAAATGTTTTCTATTTTAACCTGGACTGGTAGTTACATGGGTGTATATGCTTAAGAAAAACTCATCAAACTCTACACTTAAGATCTGTGCATTTCACTGTGTTTAAGTTTTACACCAATTAAAAAAACTAAACTACAAAAAAGGTAAATCAAATGCAAGAAAGCTATAAAAACTAACAGTATAGAAAATGGCAAACTTTGACAGAATATCTGAATTGAATCAAGTTTTGGAAACACTGGCTTATAGGAAGGTGAAAAAAAGTAACATCCAAAGGAAATTAAGTGAGTTTTGAAGCCTGACAGTGACTCTTCCCAAGGGATTCCTCTCTTACCATTCTTTATTGAGATATCTCTTTGCCTCGGGCTAGAAGCCAGCAGTAAAGATCAATTACAATATTTATCTTTGTAGAAAGATGCATATAAAACTAAGTGAATTCAGTGAGGTGCTGTATATGAATTCTATATTAATAAAAAGCTTATTAATTAACACAAATAACAGTATTGTACTGGCACAAAGACAGAAATATAGATCAATGGAACAAAATAGAAAGCCCAGATATAAATCCATGCACCAATGGACACCTTATTTTTGACAAAGGAGGCAAGAATATACAATGGAGAAAAGTCAATCTCTTTAACAAGTGGTGCTGGGAGAACTGGTCAACCACTTGTAAAAGAATGAATCTAGAACACTTTCTAACACCATACACAAAAATAAACTCAAAATGGATTAAAGATCTAAACGAAGACCAGAAACTATAAAACTGCTAGAGGAGAACATAGGCAAAACACAATCTGACTCAAATCACAGCAGGATTCTCTATGACCCAACTCCTAGTATTCTAGGAGGAAATAAAAGCAAAATAAAAGCAAAATAAAAGCAAAAATAAACAAATGGGACCTAATTAAAATTAAAATCTTCTACACAACAAAGGAAACGATAAGCAAAGTGAAAAGACAGCCTTCAGAATGGGAGAAAATAATAGCAAATGAAGCAAGTGACAAAGAATTAATCTCAAAAATATAAAAGCAACTGCTGCAGCTCAATTCCAGAAAAATAAACGACCCAATCAAAAAAATGGGCCAAAGAACTAAACAGACATTTCTCCAAAGAAGACATACAGATGGCTAACAAACACATGAAAAGATGCTCAACATCACTCATTATCAGTCAGTTCAGTTCAGTCACTCAGTCGTGTCCGACTCTTTGCAACCCCAGGAATCGCAGCACACCAGGCCTCCCAGTCCATCACCAACTCCCGGAGTTCACTCAGACTCACGTCCATCGAGTCAGTGATGCCTTCCAGCCATCTCATCCTCAGTCGTCCCATTCTCCTCCTGCCCCCAATCCCTCCCAGCATCAGAGTCTTTTCCAATGAGTCAACTCTCCCCATGAGGTGGCCAAAGTACTGGAGTTTCAGCTTTAGCATCA
>SJYQ01001308.1:92787-111471 GCA_006410935.1 Redunca redunca | reverse complement strand
AAAACCATAGCCTTGACTAGACGGACCTTAGTTGGCAAAGTAATGTCTCTGCTTTTGAATATGCTATCTAGGTAGGTAATAACTTTCCTTTCAAGGAGCAACCGTCTTTTAATTCCATGGCTGCAATCACCATCTGCAGTGATTTTGGAGCCCCCAAAAATAAAGTCTGACATTATTTCCACTGTTTCCCCATCTATTTCCCATGAAGTGATGGGACCGGATGCCATGATCTTCATTTTCTGAATGTTGAGCTTTAAGCCAACTTNTCACGTATTGCTGAAGCCTGGCTTGGAGAATTTTGAGCATTACTTTACTAGCATGTGAGATGAGTGCAACTGTGCGGTAGTTTGAGCATTCTTTGGCATTGCCTTTCTTTTGGAATGAAAAGTGACCTTTTCCAGTCCTGTGGCTGCTGCTGAGTTTTCCAAATTTGCTGGCATATTGAGTGCAGCACTTTCACAGCATCATCTTTCAGGATCTGAAATAGCTTGACTGGAATTCTATCACCTCCACTAGCTTTTTTCGTAGTGATGCTTTCTAAGGCCAACTTGATTTCACATTCCAGGATGTAAATTACACCTTTATTGGGGTTTCCCCTTGCCACAAGACAGGACAGAGTAAAGGATTTAGAACTTTGGCTACTTTGAATAATTCTAGAATGCTCTGGGCTGGAGGAAGGGTCTCCATTTGGCTGGAACCTGGCCTGGGGATAATTTAGGGCAGGGGCAATGCTGGCTCAGTATTTTAGGATATGATAAGAAGACAGTTGGGAGATGTGGAATTGGAATTGGTTAGTGCATATGAAGGAGGTGCCCTGTGCATCTTGAAGCACTGGCTAGCCTTCAGAGGGTTAGTCCCTCCCCAGACAAAAAGGTTTTTTAAAATGTCAAATCATCATGATATACATATACACATAGAGCCTGAGACAGGAAGAACTATGAAAAAAATTTTTTTGAAAAAGTAAAGTAATGAAGGATCACTAACCCACACATTAAAGAAAAGATAGAGAATAATTACAGCAATTTGGAAGTCATTTTATGACTACATATGTAAATAGATATAGAAATGGATATTCTGTCGTGTACAATGCTGCATGTTATATCATGAAGAAGGTATACTATACATCATAGCATGTGTGCTCAGATGCTCAGTCACATCCGACTCTTTGCAACCCCATGGAC
This sequence comes from Redunca redunca, assembly GCA_006410935.1. Classification (NCBI taxonomy): domain Eukaryota; kingdom Metazoa; phylum Chordata; class Mammalia; order Artiodactyla; family Bovidae; genus Redunca; species Redunca redunca. Next base: position 110,290 of record SJYQ01001308.1, on the reverse strand, counting down.
TATAGTCCACCAGGCTCCTCTGTTCATGGGACTCTCCAGGCAAGAATACTGGAGTGGGTTGCTATTTCCTCCTCTAGGGGATCTTCTCAACCCAGGCATCAAACTCTTATCTCCTGCATTGGTAGGTGAATCCTTTACTGAGCCACCTGGGAAGCCCCATACTATCTATTATAGAGAAAAAAAAAAAAGAAAAGCAGAAAAGTAAGGAAAGATTATTTATTAGATAGCATATTCAAAAGCAGAGACATTACTTTGCTGACTAAGGTCCGTCTAGTCAAGGCTATGGTTTTTCCTGTGGTCATGTATGGATGTGAGAGTTGGACTGTGAAGAAAGCTGAGCACCAAAGAAGTGATGCGTTTGAACTGTGGTGTTGGAGAAGACTCTTGAGGGTCCCTTGGACTGCAAGGAGATCCAACCAGTCCATTCTAAAGGAGATCAGCCCTGGGATTTCTTTGGAAGGAATGATGCTAAAGCTGAAGCTCCAGTACTTTGGCCACCTCATGTGAAGAGTTGACTCATTGGAAAAGACTCTGATGCTGGGAGAGACTGGGAGCAGGAGGAGAAGGGGACGACCGAGGATGAGATGGCTGCATGACATCACCGACTCGATGGACGTGAGTCTGAGTGAACTCCGGGAGATGGTGATGGACAGGGAGGCCTGGCGTGCTTTGATTCATGGGGTCGTAAAGAGTCGGATACGACTGAACGACTGAACTGAACTGAACTGAACTGAAATGGTATTGGGATAAGCAGTGAGAGCAGGGAGAAAACATGCCTTTTTCCACCACCCTTCTAAGTTCTCATTTGGGGCCCCCATAACAAAAGACAGATGAAAAAGAGAAAAGCATGCAAAATTATCTAATAGAAGTTTTATGTGACTGGGGAGCCTCCATAGAAAATGAAGACCCAGAGAAGCAACTCAACCTCAGGGTTGAGACTCTGGGTGTGATAAGGAGTAGAAAGTCACAGGGGTGTGGCAGGACAGGAAGGGGCATGGGCTACATGCGGAGCCTGCTTCAGAGGACTCTCTGTGTCCTCTGTCTTTGGAGACAGAAGGCTCCTGTCCTCCATGACAGGGAAGACAACTCCCTCATGAGGCCCTTATGACCTGCTTCAGGAGAAGGTCAGAAAGTCCTTCCTACCTGGTGTTTCACAAACTCCTTCATCTGAGAATCCTCAATACACCAAGGTGCTGTATTCTGGGGCAGCACGTCCTGAGTCTTATCACTATAAGGCTGCTGCAATTTTTTATACTCTATCTTTGTACCACATGTCAAAATAAATCCATATTCCCACAATAATAGCTAACATTTATGAAATGTTTCCTATTTTCCAAGCACTGTGCTATGTACTTTACATAAATTGTCAAAGTAATTTTTATATTATAAGACTTTTTCATTCTTCCCATTTAACAGGAGGATACTGAGAGCATAGAGTTAAGCAGCCAAATTGAAGGTCATATCAGTGGCAGGTGACAGACCAGGACTCTATCCCCTTTACAAGTAAATATATGGTCGAAAATGTTACAGTATGTATGGTAGAAAATAAGTAAATTATCCAGTAATTTCAAGAACAACATGTTTATTTCTATTTTCCTCTCCATAAGAAGTCTGAAATTTCATGGCTTTGGGTCTAATTTGTAATATTTCAGTATTATTTTATATTAAATCACTCTGCAATTATACTGGTAGTTTGTTGAGTTCAGCAGGACATTCAAAAGTCATACCAAATGTCGGACAGACATCACACAGTCCTGTCTGATGCACTGCAAGGTATCTACTGCCCTGAATCTTTGCTCAGCAGAACGTCTTGTGAAAGTGAACACTGCTCAGTCATGTCCAACTCTTTGCAACCCCATGGACTATACAGTCCATGAAATTCTCCAGGTCAGAATACTGGCGGTGGCTGCTGCTGCTGCTGCTAAGTCGCTTCAGTCGTGTCCGACTCTGTGTGACCCCATAGACGGCAGCCCACCAGGCTCCCCCGTCCCTGGGATTCTCCAGGCAAGAACACTGGAGTGGGTTGCCATTTCCTCCAATGGATGAAAGTGAAAAGTCAAAGTGAAGTTGCTCAGTCATGTCCAACTCTTTGCGACCCCATGGACTGCAGCCTACCAGGCTCCTCCGTCCATGGGATTCTCCAGGCAAGAGTACTGGAATGGGGTGCCACTGCCTTCTCCGCAGAATACTGGAGTGGGTAACTTTTCCCTTCTCCAGGGGATCTTCCCGATCCAGGGACAGAATCCAGGTCTCCCACATTGCAGGTCGATTCTTTACCAGCTGAGCTACAAGGGAAGCAGAATGTCTTGTATTCCCCCAGTTACTATACTTCCAAACACCTCCACACATTCCTAAAATATCTGTTAGGGCAGTGTCTCTCAAACTACCTGTGGTAAAAAGCCAGTTACCTTCCCCAGCTCCATAATCTGTCCAATATCTATACTTTTATTTTAAAAAGTCACTAGGGGAAAATGAAACAAAAAATTAAAACATACAGAATATAAGTTCCATTTTATTGCATTTGACAGACAAAAATTACCATGCAAGTGTCTAAATGGTTACTGTCAGTTTTTGCTCTTATCTCATTGCAGGCCAATAAATAGTTCACAGACCAGTTCTGGTTCGTGGGCCACATTTTGAATAGCATTGACCTAGAGACAGTACCACCTTTGTTGAAAATTACTAGTAAAAATAAAGCAATACGTAAGAATGGTAGTTAATATTACCTTTAAAATTTTTATGCTAAATATCCTGTAGTAGAGACTGAAACAAACAATAGTATCCAGATAAACAACCCTGCACTACTTCACATACTCCAGTCTAAATCTTCAGATGTGCACACAAGTCCTAGTTTGTTCCTTTTTTAAAGGGCAACCTTGTCTTCTGATGTTCTCTTTGCAAAGGTGCATCTACACTATTTACAGAGTGAAAAGTCCAGATTCCTTTTACAAGCAAAAAGCAAAAAGATAAAAAAATCTGATTTTAACAGGACTCATAAAAATATACATACACGGAACATAAAAATGATGGTCCTCTCACTGCCTGTCCACATGGAGGTTCCTGCCCATCAGCCTTTCCCGTTTCCCCACGTCACACTTGACCTCCTGAGAGTTCACCCTGTGCCCGCCCCATCACTCAGCACAGGAAGGACCACAAGGATAGGCTCTGCTTTCGATCATGGTCCACTTACTTATGACACTAATACGTTACTTGTGCAGAAGAATTTGTTTTAAAGCATTGACTCCTTTTCTTTAGTGGTGTCCCATTGAGAATATTGTCACATGAGAACACTGTCAAGGCTTCTCCTGTCCTAACCATAGCTTTGACAGTAAGTAGAGTTAAATATCTCTCCACACACAATGTACAGAATGACATTAAATTTAAAAAATTGCTTTAAAATGCTATTAACTTTACAAATTTTCATTAAAAAGATTCAAACAAATGTCTNAATCAATTATGTCATTTTGATTTAGAATATTAATTTTCTTTTAAAACTGTATTAATCAGATTGAATTTGAATTCTGTATTTTAATAAAATATGATCTTACCCTTTTCTTGGCCACCACAGTAACTTTGCCAGCTGCTTTGGATTTGTCTGTAAGATAATAAAGAATGGCTGCTTCAGAAAAGTGCCTACACTCCTGTTCACCTAAATGCAACATTACACAGAATTTTCTACTTTCTCATACCGTGAATGTGTTTTCCACGGTCCTTTCGATAAAAATGCTAACAAACTCAGCTCCCGGAGTTGATTATAAAACAAAGTAATCCAAAAGTAAGAACATCAGGGATTCCTCTACTTATTCCTCTACTTATTTGACAAACCTCTGCCCCTAAATCTGATTGACTGGCTGGATGCCCTCCAGCAAGCATCCAGTGCATTTCATTTCTAGGCTCCGGTCAGCCCGAGTGCCCTGGGGTATGTAGGATCTGGAATTAAATCCCAGTTACTTCTACATGCACATCTTACTACATGCCAGACAAGGAATAAAGACTTCAAAGAGACAAAGTCTTATTTAATCTAGGTGCGTGCCCCATCTCCACTTCACAGCCTGAGGTTTTGCAATGGGCCCCATTCGGATCCCCGAATGGGGCTGCCAATAGTGCCGTCAAGAAAGACGCAGTAAGAGTGAAGAGGCTAATCAAACAAGAGTACAGCTGATCTTGAACAACATGGGTATTTAGAGTGCTAACCCCTCGTGCAGTCAAAAATCCACATATAACTTTTGATTCCCCTAAAATTTAATGACTTGTAGCCTACTGTTAACTGGAAGCCTTACTGATAATATAAACAGTTGACTAACACATATCATGTATGTTATTATGTATTATATACTATATTCTTACAATAAAGTAAGCCGGAGAAAAGAAAATGTCTTTAAGCAAATCATGAAAGGAAAAAATACTTACAGTACTGTACTGTATATATATATATCAATGCTGTAAGTTTGTGATTTGTTTTTAAGATGAAACATCTGTCTCTCACCACCTATAGCAATTTTGTCTTCTATGATACAAAATACTGTAGATGTCACATGTATTACTAACACTAGACATCAAATATGAAAAGATAATATGAAAACAAAATTAATGTTTCATTAAGAAACAGTAACATGGCTGCCAGTGTAATGGATATGATTGCTCACGGTAGCCCAGCCTCTATGTTAATGGATAAACCATAATAACATTTTTATGGCACACAATATTATGGTCACATTCATAAGACAGAATGGGACACACTGTTATATTTTTTAAAACCCCTTACCTGTGATTATAGGCTGATATGCAGTTTCTCCAATTATGAGAGAGAGAGGTACTGTATGTAATATAATTCTTTGAAGGCAAAGTTATAAGACAGTAAGAAAACTAACACATTATTATTTTTGTGTTAACTATCATTCACCTTTTGCCTATGTAAGGCTAGTCTGTTCACTTCAATATAAGTCTTGCACACAATGTTCTACATGATGAATACCTGGGCATTAATGATGAGGACACAAAGTGTCATACAGTACTCCACTGCAGGTATTAGACTTTTACACAAGGATATCCACATAATGCACAACAAATACATTTATGAACTGTATGGCATGATGATTATTTACTATTCATTGAGTAGAAGTAGGTCATCATAAAGGTTTTCATCCTCATTAGCTTCATTTTGACTAGGCTGTGGAGGAGGAGGAGAAAGGGCTGGACTTTCTTATGGGTGGCAGAGGCAGAGGAGATGGAGGAGGTGGAAGGGGAGAAAGGAGAGACAAGCTCACTTGGTGTCACTTTATAGAAATGCATCTTCATTTTTGTCTGGCTTTTTTGCATCCTCATTTCTCCAAAATAATACTAACACTTCTTCCACCATTTGCTTCAGTTTCAATGCCCGTATCATAGAAGAGTCTATGATGTAAAAAGTCAAAACCAGGCTTGAGTAATCTGAAGCCTTCTGCCAGGTTGTCTGATGTCAATTTGTTTTCTGGCACTGCTTCTTCTACATCTTCTTCCTCATAATCTGGCCCTGATTTAGAAGCAGTTATCTGTTAATTCCTCTGGTGTGTTGTCTTGAATTTCTCCTAGGTCTGGAAACTCATCACCTGCTACTCTTTTTGTCATATCCACAACCTCTTTCATGATGTCCTCAACTGGCTCCACTGTAAGTCCTGTGAAGTCATGCACATCTGCTCACAGTTTTCTCCAGCAGGGATTTATTATTTCAGGCTTGTTGGGCTTCATGGATTTTTCTATAACAACAATGGCATCTTCAATGGTGTAATCAATCCTTCCAGACTTTCACTATGTTCTAACAGGGCTCTCTTCTAGAGTGTTGACAATCCTTTCCATGTGTAACGAGCCTTAACAGTCCTATGATCCCTAATCTACAGACTGAATTCAGTTCAGTTCAGTCACTCAGTTGTGCCCGAGTCTTTGTGACCCCATGGACTGCAGTACACCAAGCCTCCCTGTCCATCAACAACTCTTGGAGTTTGCTCAAACTCATGTCCATCGAGTCAGTGATGCCATCCAACCATCTCATCCTCTGTCATCCCCTTCTCCTCCTGCCTTCAATCTTTCCCAGCATCAGGGTCTTTCCTAGTGAGTCAGGTTTTTATATCATGTGGCCAAAGGATTGGAGCTTCAGCTTCAGCATCAGTCCTTCCAATGAATATTCAGTGTTGACTTCCAAGGGACTCTCAAGAGTCTTCTCCAACACCACAGTTCAGAAGCATCAATTCAATGCTGCTCAGCTTTCTTTATGGTCCAACTCTCACATCCAGACATGACTACTGGAAAAACCATAGTTTTGACTAGGACCTTTGTAGGCAAAGTAATGTCTCTGCTATTTAATATTCTGTTCCAGTTGGTCATAGCTTTACTTCCAAGGACCAAGTGTCTTTTAATTTCATGGCTGCAGTCACCATCTGCAGTGATTTTGGAGCCTAAGCAAATATAGCCTGTCACTGTTTCCACTGTTTCCCCATCTATTTCCCATGAAGTGATGGGACCGGATGCCATGATCTTCGTTTTCTGAAGGTTGAGTTTTAAGCCAGCTTTTTCACTTTCCTCTTGCCCCTTCATCATGAGGCTCTTCAGTTCCTCTTCATTTTCTGCCATAAGGGTGGTGTCATCTGCATATCTGAGGTTACTGATGTTTCTCCCAGCAGTTCAGAGACTCAATAAGAGAATATGTGTTTGGAAGGCAAGCAGACCATTTTGACACCCTCAGTGCTGAACTCATGGCATTCTGGGGGCCAGAGCATTTCTAATATCAGAAGAACTTTAAAAGGACAGTCCCGTGCTGGTGAAGTACTTCCTGACTCCAAGGACAAAGCACTGATGAAACCAATCCAGTAAAATAATTCTTGCTGTCCAGGCCTTCTTTGTATAGTACAACCAAAAGACTGGCATCTGCTGTTTATCTTTTCCCTTCAAAGCATGTGGGTTAGCAGCTTTATGGATAAGGGCAGTCCTGATCATACATCCAGTTGCATTTGCACAAAATCAAACAGCCTAAGCCCTTCCTGCCTTAAATCCTGGTACTTGCTTCTTTTCTTTACTAACAAATATCTTTTGCAGCATTTTTTTTTTCCAGAATAGGACACTTTCATCTGCATTAAAAATCTGTTCAGGTAGGCATCCCTTCTTCTCAGTGACTTTTTAAATGGCATCTGGGAACTCATCTCCTGCCTTCTGGTCAGCAGAAGCTGCTTCTCTTGTTATCTTGACATTTCTTAAGCCCAACCTCTTTCTAAAATTATCAAATCATTCTTTGCAGGCAGTAAATTCTCCAATTCAGATCCCTCACCTTCCTTTTGCTTTATGTTGTCATTTAATAACCTCACTTTTTCTTGAATCATACTAGAGTCTAAGGTATGTCTTTTTGATAGCAAATCTGTACTCAAATTAAGGCTGCAATTTCAGTGCAAAGTAAAAAAGGGTATTGCACTAAAGTGAAAGGTTTTGGTGCATGCTAGTGTAGCAATGGCATCCCACTCCAGCAATTTTGCCTGAAGAATCCCATGGATGGAGGAGCCTGGTGGGTTGCCATCTATGGGGTCGCACAGAGTCAGACACGACTGAAGTGACTTAGCAGCAGCAGCAGCAGTGTAGCCAAAGTGATAGCTTCACAAATTTCCTTTTGTTTCACTTTTTTACCATGGTTGGATTCATCCATCTTGAAATGGTGGCAACTTCAGTTGCAGACCTCAGTCCATAGTCCATATCAAGTAATTCTGTTATTTCTTGGAACGTCATGACTTATTTCCTGGGTGCACTTTCAGCATCATTAGCAGCACTTCGTGGGTTCTATGGTATTGTTCAGGGCTTATGGTATTGCATGGAAAATATGTGAGAACTCCAAGAGAACATTTTCCACTGTGACACGCAACTTTAGCGGAGCCATGAAGTGCTCGTGCCGAGGTGACCCGTGTCACAGCATTTGCACAGGTGTGCACTACTTCTGTGCTCACTGTGACAGCAGCAGGAGGTAGCTGGGAAAGTATTACCACGGCACAGTGTGTGCACAACACTTACCTTTATGCAATCATGGTTTAATACTGCATTTTTATGTTTGTTTACACTTCATCTGGCTACAAACAGCACCATATACAATCCGTGTTTATGTACATTTTAATAAGTTTTAATTTTTATATTTGTGTGTATTTCATGGTAGTAAATGATTAAAATAGCCTGCTATCTACATATAATTTAAGCACTCATGATATACACTTTTCTCAAATTATTTTAGATTATGCAGTTCATCTGTAAATTTTTTCCGATTGTCACCAATCTCCCCACATTTTTTATATATTTATTAAGTGAATTCACAGAAATCTGTGTATAAGTGAACCTGCTCAGTTTCAACTCATGTTGTTCAAGGGTCAATTGTACAGAAAATTATTTAAAGATCATTTTGATATGTGCAAAAGTATGTATGTGTGTGTATTAGTAAAAATCATTGGCACAACTCATCTTTTTAAAAAAAATGTTCAATCTGGACTTCCATAATTGAATAGATTCTATGTAAATATTTATCCATAGATATGTTTTAGAAACATTAATACTGTGGTAATGAAAAATGAAAAGGCAAAATGATAGGATACTGAAAGAGGAACTTCCCAGGTCAGTAGGTGCCCAACACGCTACTGGAGATCAGTGGAGAAATAACTCCAGAAAGAATGAAGGGATGGAGCCAAAGCAAAAACAATACCCAGCTGTGGATGTGACTGGTGAGAGAAGCAAGGTCCGATAATGTAAAGAGCAATGTTGCATAGGAACCTGGAATGTCAGGTCCATGAATCAAGGCAAATTGGAAGTGGTCAAAAAGAGATGGCAAGACTGAACGTTGACATTCTAGGAATCAGTGAACTAAAATGGACTGGAATGGGTGAATTTAACTCAGATGACCATTATATCTACTACTGCGGGCAGGAATCCCTCAGAAAAAATGGAGTAGCCACCAAGGTCAACGAAAGAGTCCGAAATGCAGTACTTGGATGCAATCTCAAAAACAACAGAATGATCTCTGTTCGTCTCCAAAGCGAACCATTCAATATCACAGTTATCCAAGTCTATGCACCAACCAGTAACTCTGAAGAAGCTGAAGTTGAATGGTTCTATGAAGACCTACAAGACCTTTTAGAACTAACACCCAACAAAGATGTCCTTTTCATTCTAGGGGACTGGAATGCAAAAGTAGGAAGTCAAGAAACACCTGGAATAACAGACAAATTTGGCCTTGGAATGCAGAATGAAGCAGGGCAAAGACTAATAGAGTTTTGCCAAGAAAATGCACTGGTCATAGCAAAACCCTCTTCCAACCACACAAGAGAAGACTCTACACATGGACATCACAAGATGGTCAACACCAAAATCAGATTGATTATGTTCTCTGCAGCCAAAGATGGAGAAGCTCTGTACAGTCAACAAAAACAAGACCAGGAGCTGACTATGGCTCAGATCATGAACTCCTTATTATCAAATTCAGACTTAAATTGAAGAAAGTAGGGAAAACCGCTAGACCATTCAGGTATGTCCTCAATCAAATCCCTTATGATTACACAGTAGAAGTGAGAAATAGATTTAAGGGCCTAGATCTGATAGACAGAGTCCCTGATGAACTATGGAATGAGGTTCGTGACATTGTACAGGAGACAGGGATCAAGACCATCCCCATGGAAAAGAAATGCAAAAAAAGCAAAGGGCTGTCTAGGGAGGCCTTACAAATAGCTGTGAAAAGAAGAGAGGCGAAAAGCAAAGGAGAAAAGGAAAGATATAAGAATCTGAAGGCACAGTTCCAGAGAATAGCAAGAAGAGATAAGAAAGCCTTCTTCAGTAATCAATGCAAAGAAATAGAGGAATGGGGAAAAGACTAGAGATCTCTTCAAGAAAATTATAGATACCAAGGGAACATTTCACGCAAAGATGGGCTTGATAAAGGACAGAAATGGTCTGGACCTAACAGAAGCAGAAGATATTAAGAAGAGGTGGCAAGAATACACGGAAGAACTGTACAAAAAAGATCTTCATGACCTGGATAATCACGATGGTGGGATCACTCATCTAGAGCCAGACATCTTGGAATGTGAAGTCAAGTGGGCCTTAGAAAGCATCACTATGAACAAAGCTACTGGAGGTGATGGAATTCCAGTTGAGCTGTTTCAAATCCTGAAAGATGATGCTGTGAAAGTGCGGCACTCAATATGCCAGCAAATTTGGAAAACTCAGCAGTGGCCACAGGACTGCAAAAGGTCACTTTTCATTCCTATCCCAAACAAAGGCAATGCCAAAGAATGCTCAAACTACCGCACAATTGCACTCATCTCACATGCTAGTAAAGTAATGCTCAAAATTCTCCAACCAGGCTTCAGCAATATGTGAACCGTGAACTTCCTGATGTTCAAGCTGGTTTTAGAAAANCAGACTGGTTCCAAATAGGAAAAGGAGTACGTCAAGGCTGTATATTGTCACCCTGCTTATCTAACTTATATGCAGAGGACATCATGAGAAATGCTGGACTGGAAGAAACACAAGCTGGAATCAAGATTGCCGGGAGAAATATCAATAACCTCAGATATGCAGATGACACCACCCTTATGGCAGAAAGTGAAGAGGAACTAAAAAGCCTCTTGATGAAAGTGAAAGAGGAGAGTGAAAAAGTTGGCTGAAAGCTCAACATTCAGAAAACGAAGATCATGGCATCTGGTCCCATCACTTCATGGGAAATAGATGGGGAAACAGTGGAAACAGTGTCAGACTTTATTTTTCTGGGCTCCAAAATCACTGCAGATGGGGACTGCAGCCATGAAATTAAAAGACGCTTACTCCTTGGAAGAAAAGTTATTACCTACCTAGATAGTATATTCAAAAGCAGAGACATTACTTTGCCAACTAAGGTCCATCTAGTCATGGCTATGGTTTTTCCTGTGGTCATGCATGGATGTGAGAGTTGGGCTGTGAAGAAAGCTGAGCACTGAAGAATTGATGCCTTTGAACTGTGGTGTTGGAGAAGACTCTTGAGAGTCCCATGGACTGCAAAGAGATCCAACCAGTCCATTCTGAAGGAGATCAGCCCTGGAATTTCTTTGGAAGGACTGATGCTAAAGCTGAAACTCCAGTATTTTGGCCACCTCATGTGAAGAGCTGACTCATTGGAAAAGACTCTGATGCTGGGAGGGATTGGGGGCAGGAGAAGAAGGGACGAAAGAGGATGAGATGGCTGGATGGCATCACTGAGTCAATGGACATGAGTCTGAGTGAACTCCGGGAGTTGTTGATTGACAGGGAGGCCTGGCCTGCTGCGATTCATGGGGTCACAGAGTCGGACATGACTGAGCGACTGAAGTGAACTGAACTGAACTGAATGAAAAATGGGAAGGAGTATGGATATTAATTGTAAGGTTTCAGGGCTGCTTTTTGCAGAGAGGCAGAATCAAGATGGTGAAGAGGGAGGAAACAGAGTCCCTGTCTCCCCATGCCTAGGACACTCACTCCACACTGGTGGGGAATCCCCAACAACCAGGCTGACGGGAGGAACCCCTGGGTGACCAGGTACCCTGGGGGAGCAGGAGGGGATGGGCAGTTCAGAAGCCATGTCTCCTTCTGTCTTTTGGAGCCCCCTCTGTCCTCTAGAGTCCCTTCTAAGTACATGCATTGACTACGTAGGCCCTGCAGGCACAGGAAAGAAAGGGGAGAAAGGGATGTTCTGGCTGGGGATACGTTCCTTCGGTGTGGAAGAGTGGGAAACTACCCAGTGTTCTACCATCAACTCAGCCTGGGGGAGCCTCCTGGGGTGCCAAGCCCGATCCTCTGTATTTAGAAGCCTGGTGCACTCGCGGCCCCCGCAGCTGGGCTGAGCCCAGGCCTTACCTCCTACCCCCATCCAAGGTCTTTTCTGAAGGCATGGTCCTGAACCAAGACCCCATAACCCACCTAAACCCTGCCTCCACCTAAACTCTACAACTACCTAAGCCCTTACCCACCTAAGGCCCATGTCCCCCTAAAGCCAAGGTTTTTTTCTGCCTTTCTTTGTTGCTCTTATTGTTTTGTTTTGTTAGATTTTTTTGTTTTTCACTCTTGGCCAGTGGAGTTCAGTTTTACCCTCAGTTTTATAACCTGTAGCTATTTTATCTATATTCTCAATTTTTCTACCGTTTGTTAGTTTTCTAAATCTATTTTATTCTTTGATATTGTTCTGCTCCCTTTTATTTTTACTTAGTATAATATATATATATATATGTATATACACACACACACATATAAATACATTTACACATATATATATACATATAGGCTGAGCGCCGAAGAATTGATGCTTTTGAACTGTGTTGTTGGAGAAGACTCTTGAGAGTCCCTTGGACTGCAAGGAGATCCAACCAGTCCATTCTGAAGGAGATCAGCCCTGGGATTTCTTTGGAAGGAATGATGCTGAAGCTGAAACTCCAGTACTTTGGCCACCTCATGCGAAGAGTTGACTCATTGGAAAAGACTCTGATGCTGGGAGGGATTGGGGGCAGGAGGAGAAGGGGACAACAGAGGATGAGATTGCTGGATGGCATCACGGATTCGATGGACGTGAGTGTGAATGAACTCTGGGAGTTGGTGATGGACAGGGAGGCCTGGTGTGCTGTGATTCATGGGGTCACAAAGAATCGGACACGACTGAGCAACTGAACTGAACTGAAACATATATACTATATATATGCACATAAACATATATATATATATACACACACACACACACACACACACACACACTTTTTTTTTCTCTCTTTGCTATTGGAGTCTTGTTTTACCCTCCAGGGGTTGTTTCATATATACTCTTATTTTTTCGGATTTATCTGTTAGTTTTCTAAATCCATTATATTTTTTACTCTCTGATATTGTTCTGCTCCTTTTTACTTTTTATTATTTTTTTCTTCTTTGCTACTGAAGTTTGCTTTTACCCTCCAGAGCCTGTTTCATATAGATTTATATCTTTTCTAACATATCTGTTAGTATTTTAAATTTATTTTGTGTTTTATTCTTTGTTATTGATCTGCTCCTTTATTTTTTACTTTTTTCTTTTCTTTTTTTCTTTTTTTGCTGCACCCTGCCTCTTGTAGGATCCCAGCTCACAGGCCAGGAAACAGGCCTGAGCTCCTGTGGTGGGAGCACTGATTCCAAACTGCTAGACTAACACAGAGTATCAGGGCCCAGGGAATATTAATCAGGATGAGGTATCCTAGAGGTCCACATCTCAACACCAAGACCCCACATCACCCCAGTGCCCACAAACTCCACTGCTGGAAACCTCAGGCCAAACAACTAGTAAGAAAGGAACATAGACCCACACGTCAAAAATAAACAAAAACAAAAACAAAAAAAACCATGAGATGACAAAAACTATGACAAGCACTGAAAATGAAATTGATCAAAAATCTTCCAACAAACAAAAGACCAGCGCCAGAAGGCTTCACAGGTGAATTCTATCCTGTTCTTCCCCCAAATTGCAGAGGGAACACTCCCAAACTCATTTTACGAGGCCACCATCACCCTGGTACCAAAACCAGACAAGGAAATCACAAAAAAAAGAAAACTTCAGGCCAATATCACCAATGAATATAGATCTAAAAATCCTCAAAAAAAAAAAAATACTAGCAAAAAGAATCTAACAACATGTTAAAAGGATCATACACCATGATCAAGTGGGGTTTATCCAAGGGATGCAAAGCTACTTCAATATATGTAAATCAGTGTGATATACCATATTAACAAATTGAAAGATAAAAGGCTTCTGATAAAAGATAAAAATCACATGATAATCTTAATAGATTTAGAAATATCTTTCAACAAAATTCAATACTCATTTATGTTAAAAAAAAAAATCTCTCCAGAAAATGAACAGAGAAGGAACCTACCTCAACATAACAAGGGCCACATACAACAAACCCTCAGCAAACATTATTTCCAATGGTGAAAAACTGAAAGCATTTCCTCTAAGATCAGGAACAAGATAAGAGGGCGCACTCTCATCACTGTCATTCAACATAGTTTTGGAAGTCCTAGTCATGGCAATCAGAGAAGAAAAACAAATAAAAGGAATCTAGATTGGAAAAGAAGTAAAATCTGTCTACGGATGACAAGATAATGTATGTACACAGAAAATCCTAAAGTTGCCACCAGAAAATTACTAGAGCTAATCAATGAATTTAGTAAAGTCTCAGGATACAAAATTAATACACAGAAATTGTTTGCATTCCTATACACTAATAATGAAAAATCAGAAAGAGAAATTAAGGAAACCATCCCATTTGTCATTGCAACAAACGGAATAAAATACCCAGGAATATTCCAACTGATGAAGGAATAATCTCCAGTATACACAAGTAGTTCAATATCAGAAAAGCAAACAACCCAATTAAAAAATGGGCAGAAGACCTAAACTGACATTTCTCCAAAAAAGACACACAGATGGCTAAAAGACACATGAAAAGATGCTCTACATCACTCATCATGAAAAAAATGCAAATCAAAACTACGATGAGGTATCACCTCACACAGGTCAGAATAGTAATCATCAAAACATCTACAAACAATAAACGCTGGAGAGGACGTGGAGAAAAGAGAACCTTCTTGCACTGTTGGTGGGAATGTAAATTGATACAGCCACTATGGAGAACAGTATGGAAATTCCTTAGAAAACTAAGAATGAAGTTACCATATGACCTTTGAAATTTAAAGAAGTGTTCCTAGGTATTTTATTCTGTTTGTTGCAATGGTGAATGGGATTATTTCCTTAATTTCTCTCCTTAGGTACGTTTATTCCTAGGATAAAAACCTGTAAAAGACCTGTATACAGAAAACTATGATACTGATGAAAGAAATCAAAGATGACACAAACAGATGGAGAGATATATCACATTCTGGCATTGGAAGAATCAACACTGTGAAAATAACTATACTAGCCAAAGCAATCTACAAACTCAATAAAACCCCTATCAAATTGCCAATGGCATTTTTAACAGAACTAGAATAAAATATTTCACAATTTGTATGAGAACACAAAAGACCCCAAATAGCCAAAGTAATCTTGAGAAAGAAAAATGGAGCTGCAGGAATTGATGTTTCTGATTTCAGACTGCACAACAAAGCTATAGTAATCAAGATAGTATGGTACTGGCCAAAAACAGAAATATGGATCACTGGAGCAAGACAGAAAGCCTAGAATAAAACACACACACCTATAGGCACCTTATCTTTGACAAAGTGGGCAAGAATATACAATGCAAAGATAGCTTTTTCAATAAGTGGTGCTGGGAGAACTGGATAGCTATGTGTAGAAGAATGAAATTAGAAGACTTCATAACACCATACACAAAAATAAACTCAAAATGGATTAAAGACCCTAATGTAAGCCCAAACTATAAGACTCTTAAAAAGAAAACATAGGCAGAACACTTTTTGACATAAATCACAGAAAGATCCTCTTTGACTCAGCTCCAAGAATAATGGAAATAAAAACAGAAATAAACAAATGGGACCTAATTAAACTTAAAAGCTTTTGCACAGCAAAGAAGCTATAAATAAGATGAAAAGACAACCCTCAGATGGGAGAAAATAACTGCAAAAGAAGCAACTGACAAAGGATTAAATTTCACAATATACAAGCAGCTCATGCAGCTCAATATTAGAAAATCAAACAACCCAATCAAAAAATAGGCAGAAGACTTCAACCAACATTTATCCAAAAAAGACATACAGATGGCTAACAAACAATAAATACTGGAGAGGACGTGGAGAAAAGAGAACCTTCTTGCACTGTTGGTGGGAATGTAAATTGACACAGCCATTATGGAGAACACTATGGAAATTCCTTAGAAAACTAGGAATGAAGTTACCATATGACCTTTGAAATTAAAAGACACTTGCTTCTTGGAAGAAAAGCTATGACAAACCTAGACAGTATATTAAAAGCAGAGACATCACTTTGCTAACAAAGGTCCATACAGTCAAAGATATGTTTCTTTCAGTAGTCATGTATCAATGTAACAGTTGGACCATAAAAAAAGGCTGAGCATCAGAGAAATAATGCTTTTGAATTGTGGTGCTAGAGAAGACTCATGAGAATCCCACGGACATCAAAGAGATCAAACCAGTCAATCCTAAAAGAAATCAACCCTGAATATTCACTGGAAGGACTGATGCTGAAGCTGAACCTCTAATACTTTGGTCAGCTGATGTGAAGACTCTGATGCTAGGAAAGATTGAGGGTGGGAGGAAAAGGGGACAACAGACGATGAGATGGTTGGATGGCATCACCGACTCAATGGACATGAGTTTGAGCAAGCTCTGAGTGAAGGACAAGGAAGCTTGTGGTGTGGTCCATGGGGTCGCAAAGAGTCAAACAGGACTTAGTACCTGAACAACAACAAAAACAACAATATGACCCAGTGATCCCACTACTGGGCATATACCCTGAGAAAATAGTAATTCAAAATGTGCTTGTACCAATGTTCACTTCAGCACTACCAACAAAAGACAGGACATGGAAACAATCTAGATGTCCATCAACAGATGAATAGATAAAGAAATTGTGGTACATATATATATGGTGGAATATTACTCAGCCATAAAAAGGAATGAATTTGAGTCAGTTGAACTGACGTGGATGAACTTACAGCCTGTTATACAGTGTGAAATAAGACAGAAAGAGAAAAACAATTGTAATATATTAATGCATACATATGAAGTCTAGAAAATGGTACTGATTAACCAAATCCCTTATGATTATACAGTGGAAGTGAGAAATAGATTTAAGGGCCTAGATCTGATAGATAGAGTGCCTGATGAACTATGGAATGAGGTTCCTGACATTGTAAAGGAGACAGGGATCAAGACCATCCCCATGGAAAAGAAATGCAAAACAAGCTGTCTGGCGAGGCCTTACGAATAGCTGTGAAAAGAAGAAAAGCAAAAAGCAAAGGAGAAAAGGAAAGATATAAGCATCTGAATGCAGAGTTCCAAAGAATAGCAAGAAATAAGAAAGCCTTCTTCAGCAATCAATACAAAGAAATAGAGGAAAAGAACAGAATGGGAAAGCCTAGAGATCTCTTCAAGAAAATTATAGATACCAAGGGAACATTTCATGCAAAGATGGGCTCAGTAAAGGACAGAAATGGTATGGACCTAACAGAAGCAGAAGATATTCAGAAGAGATGGCAAGAATACACAGAAAAACTGTACAAAAAGGATCTTCACGAACCAGATAATCATGATGTGATCACTCATCTAGAGCCAGACATCTTGGAATGTGAAGTCAAGTGGGCCTTACAAAGCATCACTACGAACAAAGCTAGTGGAGGTGATGTTAATTCCAGTTGAGCTGTTTCAAATCCTGAAAGATGAGGCTGTGAAAGTGCTGCACTCAATATGCCAGCAAATTTGGAAAACTCAGCAGTGGCCACAGACTGGAAAAGGTTAGTTTTCATTTCTATCCCAAAGAAAGGCAATGCCAAAGAATGCTCAAACTACC
>SJYQ01001308.1:22327-77556 GCA_006410935.1 Redunca redunca | reverse complement strand
TTAAAAGACGCTTACTCCTTGGAAGAAAAGTTATGACCAACCTAGATAGCATATTCGAAAGCAGAGACCTTACCTTGCCGACTAAGGTCCGTCTAGTCAAGGCTATGGTTTTTCCTGTGGTCATGTATGGTAGTGAGAGTTGGACTGTGAAGAAAGCTGAGTGCCAAAGAATTGATGCTTTTGAACTGTGGCGTTGGAGAAGACTCGTGAGACTCCCTTGGACTGCAAGGAGATCCAACCAGTCCATTCTGAAGGAGATCAGCCCTGGGATTTCTTTGGAAGGAATGATGCTGAAGCTGAAACTCCAGTACTTTGGCCACCTCATGTGAGGAGTTGACTCGTTGGAAAAGACTCTGATGCTGGGAGGGATTGGGGGCAGGAGGAGAATGGGACGACTGAGGATGAGATGGCTGGATGGCATCACGGACACGATGGACGTGAGTCTGAGTGAATTCCGGGAGTTGGTGATGGACAGGGAGGCCTGGCGTGCTGCGATTCATGGGGTCGCAAAGAGTCAGATGCGACTGAACTGAACTGAAATGAACTGAATTTCAAGTACTTTAAGTGTTATGCAAAAAAAATAGTGCCTAATTTTAAAATTAAATTCAAGCAAATCTTCTTAATATGACCTATTTGAGGGGATAGCAGAGCCTTACTAAAATCCTATAGATACCGCATAGCATCAAATTTTGATGATATTAATAACAAAGTTAGTTGTAAATATAAGTATTTATAATTTATAAAATTTATCTTTCAGACACAGTGTTGAGAATATATTAAAAATCTGGAAAACTGGAATTGTAAGTACCGAGACTATTGGATTGGATTTCATAAATTCATTGAAGCAGTTTTAAATACTGACCACTACCTTACTATTTTATTACTTTAAGTTATAATATGTCTTTAGAAGCATGGGGGGATAAGTCACAGACTTTATAACCTACAAAATAATTTTCCTTTGAAATGCATCTCTCCTAAATGTCTGGGGACCAACACCACCACCTAGTAAAGTCCTCTGCTTAAGGACTTCTGTTGACTGTTGCTGTTTATACACTCAAACTCCAGTGTACCTCACTGACTCAACCCGTGATGCAACATCTATTTCCTATCAGGCCAAAGCTACTGCTTTCATTTAAAGAAGTTCAGTAGGAAGTTAATCATAAGGACATCTTGTCTTCCTTAAATTGGATTTCTGCAATAGCAACCAGCAATCTTAACAGTAAGAACATTCTCATTCCTCTGATGCCAACTAGAAGATAGTCACAGGAACCTTTGTGTACCTCACATGCCTGGGCTTCGTAACACCTGCCTCCTCTCTTACCTGCCATCTTTAATACAGGTTCTGGATGATTTAGACAGCTCATTCAAATTATTGAGCCCTGGAAGCAATAATGGTTTCAAAATCATAAATAGGAATTTGCTTACTCTAACTCAGCCAGATTTTAAGATCAAAATAACTTAGGTCTCCCACATCAAAAAAACCTGAAAACTATGAGCCAGTTGACCCCCCTTCCCCCCAAAAAAGTTCCAGCTCTGTTTAGTCTGATCCCTTACATCAACTTCAAAGATAATACCAAGAATGCAATGAGTACTAGGGGAGAAATTAGGCAGAAAGGAAAGAATAAGAAAATGTGACAGTCAAACCTTGAAGGTGATTCCATTACTTGGTTTGACACATGCCTGAGCAGGCCCTGAATTTTGGGGAGGGGGAGGGGAAGGAAGTCAAGCAGCTTTAGGTAAAACAGCCCCAGTGGACAAATTAGAAAAACCTCAGGCTACCAGCTAAGCTCTTCATTCATCTAGACTTTAACATGTGTTTTCTAAGTATTTTGAATATCTAAGTTTTTTTCCCTAACAAGATGGATAAACAACCACTGTGTGTTGTTTTTAAAGGAGCCCTAGTCTAACATTTTGGGGCCTCCCCGGTGGCCCAGTGGTAGAGAATTCACCAGCCAATGCAGGAGACACAAGAGATGTGAGTTCGATCCCTAGGTCAAGAAGCTGCCCTGCAACCCACCCCAGTATTCCTGCCTGGGCCATCCCGTGGGCAGAGGAGCCTGGCGGGCTACAGTCGGACACAGCTGACTGAGCACACGCACCTACATCCACACACGGACTAACATGTCAGGCTGGTCTGTTATCTGGGCTGACATCCCTTTTCATACAGTGAATGCTTCTGTCATTTAATGTGTAGACCAGAGTTTGAGAGAAGAGAGAAAGAAAGAGGCCTCCAGCTACCACAGCAATGGAAAAATCAGTCACCACCAAGAGAGAAACTATTTAAAGGGACGGGGGATCCAATATCACAATTTTGCTAAAGATTTGCCTTGCTTCTTCAGCACATAGACTCATAAACACGTGAATAAAGCACACCAGGTTCCTCTCTCCATGGGGTTTTCCAGGAAAGAATACTGGAGTGGGTTGCCATTTCCTATCCCAGGCGATATTCTGACCCAGGGATTGAACCTGCATCTCTTGCATCTCCGGCATTGGCAGACAGATTCTTTACCACTGTGCCATCTGAGAAGACTTAAATTCCACAAGGTAAACACAATAAAAATAACACGTGTTTGTATATATGTCTTCTTTAGCTAATTGTAGTAAAGCAGAGCATAGGTATACGGGGAGATAACCTGCTATAGAGTGGTTCCTCAGACACTCCCCAGGACGCAGGTTCAGGAATACATATATAAACTACACTGGGTCTTTGCTGCAGCTTGCAAGCTTCTCCTGTTGAGGCACCTGAGGATCTAGACAGCATGGCTCAGGAGCTGCAGCACGGAGGCTTAGCTGCTCTGCAGCCTTTGGGATCTTAGTTCCCTGACCGAGGGAACTAATCAAACCTGTGTCCTCAGCATTGGAAGGCTGATTCTTAATCACTGGACCACCAAGGAAATCCCTCAGGAACATATACTTTTAAAGAACTCTATAGGACAATGTGATGATGAGCAAGTCTGGCAAACAAAACTAGAGTAAAACAAACAAACAACAACAACAACAAAAAAAAAAAACCCTGGTATCAGGATACCAAAGTTTGCATTAATAATAACCAATTACTTCTAAGGTTACATGGGAAAGAAATAAATACTAAGTTTTAGTGACAGCCATGCAGAGGCCCAATATCCATGGCTAGGAATCAGTGCACTAAAGGTGAAGAGAGCTGTCACATCTTTGTCCAGCTTTGAAAAGCCCTGGCTAAGGATTAAGTTAAATAATCAAGTTGGCTGAATTAACAACAGGAGACCAATAAGAAGGGCTTTGTGATTTTCCAGTTTATAGATGATAGCTTATTACGAATTTGGTATGCTTATAAAGAATAGAAACAGATGGTCCAAAGTAAACCAAGCAGGCTGTCATATAATGTAAAAATCTGGAACTTGCAGTCAGAAGACCTGGGCTTGAGTCCCAGTTCTGCTGCTATGTGACCTCAGGCAAGTCACCTAACCTGAGACCCAACTTTCTTTACAATAAACGAAAACCCCATGAGACAGCATACGTAAAAGGCACTTTATAAATTGTAAAGCATTTTTCAAATGTTGGTTATCAATGTCATAAATGATCAGAATGTAAACATTTATCATATAGTCTCTGCAGTCCAAGAAAACAAGACAGAAACTGTTATCAGCAACAGGGAGGAGTTGGCTGTGTCCTTTAGGTCCGGAGCAGCGCTACTATTAATGAGCCCACTGGTGTTTCTATCCACTGCTTTACCCAGTGCTGCTCATGCAGTACTAAGTGTCAGGTGCAGTCTGAAGCATTCCACAGACAGTTTAGTGTTTTTTTCTAAACTTCCCAACTAGCTTGCAAGGTAGGTACTTTTCTCATTTTACACATAAGGGAACTGAGGCACTGAGTTTAGACACTTCCCAAGTTCATAGAGCCAGTGAGTGAAAGAGCTGGCATTCACACACAGGCAATCTGGCTCCAGAATTCATGGGCTCAATGACTATAAAATGATATTTCATTAGAAGGCGATATCATTGCACAAATCTCAAAGATGATGTTATGAAGAGCTTGTAGGTCATTATCATAAGAAATAAATTGTGTTGAAAATGATAGGAAACTACCATCTGGCATTTTCTGTATCGGGTCATATTTACATTGCTTAGGAAAATTTTTTTCTAGGATTATTAATCAGTAGTTACAAACTTAAATCACCACTAGATACACAGTTAAAATGATTAATTTTACATTACATGTATTTTATCACAATTAAAAAATAAAAACCTTAATTTTATTTATCGTGTACAAGCTAAAGTATCTCACATACTTTTATCTGAAGCTGCAGAATTTTTATTTCACAAAACTGAATGTATCCTTAAGTCCATAGCAGGTGGGCATACACGCATTTCACTGCTAAACTGATAATGGGGCACCCCAGGTGGCTCGCTGGTAGGGTCCTCCCGCCAAGCAGGAGTCGCGGCTTTGATCCCCTGGTCAGAAAGATCCCCTGAAGAAGGAAACAGTAACCCACTCCAGTATTACAACAATAAAAATGATAGTGAAGTAACAGTAATACATTGATAAACAAACCACAGGAAGTGAGTGCTGGGTCAACTGATAACTTTTAAGGTCTGTGAAATCTCCAGGGCCATTGTCTCCTAGGGTTCTGGCCAGGCTGCCTGCTGCAGCTGGGATGTTAAATACAAGAGGGAGAAAGGGTTTAAATCAGTCATGTGTTCATTTGCTTTGATACCTAAAACAGTCAGGCTTGGCTTAAAGGATCTCAAGACCTAGGCCTAAAAGAGTTAACATTCTTAGCTGCTGTTTTCTACTCCACATTTGCTTGTTTTTTAGGGAATGTGTGTTTGTGGGAAAATAAATGTTGTATTTATTACAGACAGATGCTCAGATTCTATTTAAAAATAGAATCACACAAGCAGGTGGGAGAGCCAGGAGAAGAGGATGGTTAAATATGTGACACCATCAGCTCATATACTGTGCGCTGAACAAAATGGGAAGGAAGTGGTAATTCTGGAATTTATTTTCAAAGTTAATCTGCACTGTTTAGGGGGTTTTGCCTGAGTCACAGACTGTTCCTAGTAATTGGTCAGAAGATACTTTTTTTAAAAGTGGAAAAATTAAAGAAAAGACAAGTTAATATATAAATTGTAGACTTTCGGTTACATGGTTTTGAGTTTTGGACATCACCATTCCTTGATGGAAGAATGCATCAAAAAGTTACTCTGCAACTGTTTACAATTTAACAATTTAACAACCTCAATAGACATCTCATTATAGGGCAGCTTTATTTCATAAGGGATTAAATTACTCATAAGGGATTAAACTACCTTGAAGACAATTGAGTGAGCCTTATATTTTGGTTTAAAAACAATAATCTGACTCTGGTTTCTTTAACAGAAAATAAGCACTTCTAGAAAGTTAAGAATTCCTTAGGAAAAATTATTGCTGTCTGCTGAGGAATGTGAGAAATCTGGCTGTTGCTTAATACATTTTTCCTGCATTTGATGATGGGAAAGGTAGCCCACCTGTTCCTTCCTTTATCAACTGAGTAAAGTTGGCCATATTATGTGGATTTGGACTTTTAACTTCAGTACAAGTTCACAGCTCTCTAAATTCATAAGAGATGAAGTTGAGAGATGACAGAAGCGAATTCAAGAATTTATTTGGGGCAGCAAAGTCACCATATACAAATATGACTGAAGCAAAGAGACAGAAGAGAGATATAGGAAAAACACTGGTTTTAGTCAGTTGAAAAGGACATAAAAGATAATATTTTCTAGTCTCTTTCCAAATTCCATCAAAGAAAACTAAAGTATTCTTGAGGCATTGCTGATACTGGGGACAATTCATTCACCAAGAAGTTAGATTAAGAAGGCTCTAACCTATCTCCCGCTCTCAAGTCTCACCACTTTTAGTCACACTAAAGTAGAAAAGCACCACAGCAATGACCACTTCCAGTCATGTGCTGAAAAATCAAAGAATAACATGATCACTCAGCCCTCAGTTCAGTTCAGTTCAGTCGCTCAGTCGTGTCCAACTCTTTGTGACCCCCTGAATTGCAGCACGCCAGGCCTCTTCCTATCTCCCTCAATTTTGGGGAGGAACGTATTGGCTGATAAAAAACACTAAAATCATGTTATTTTTCACTTAAAATCTTAGTCAGAAGAAAAGATATTATTCTCCACCTTACTATTCTTGGTAAATTTTGTTTTTTGGTACTCACTCCTGTAGATGTGGGTTTCCAGGAAGAGGAAATAAATAATGTAACTTGTATTTCACCTGTACTTCCAATGACAGTATGAACTAATGTTTATTAAAAGCCTAC
Source organism: Redunca redunca (assembly GCA_006410935.1). Lineage (NCBI taxonomy): Eukaryota > Metazoa > Chordata > Mammalia > Artiodactyla > Bovidae > Redunca > Redunca redunca. The sequence continues at coordinate 71,267 of SJYQ01001308.1, read as the reverse complement.
TATACGATAAGCACCATGCTAAGTGCTTTACACATATAACCTCAGTTAACCCTGTAACAACTCTATGAAGCATCTGCTATTATAACTTCCATTTTAAGATGAGGTGTGTGGGACTGGTGAAAGGTAAATGACTTGCTTCAGGACAAATATCTAGTGAGCAGACAGCCAACCTTCAAACCCAAAGGACTTGGTTCAAGAGCTTGCCTTTTAATCACTATGACAACTTCATTCTTCCTAATACATTTCTATGAGTTTTCTTGGCAGATTATTCACAAATAATTCACAGCTATAAAAACATGTTCTAATTCCCTTAAACTTTCTTCAGGTCAAAAACTAAAGGATGCTTAGAAAACAAACAAACAAACAAACAAAAATCTTAATAATACTAAAATTACAACATATTTTATACTAAATATAGAAGCAGAATGATAAAAATTTATGGAGAGTTTGGTAGCTATACAGCTCATTTGCCAACAGGAACATGGTGCAGAAACACACGCACGTATGTATACTTTTTTTTCTGGCAAATGTGGCTTTCCACAGATAGCAAGCGAAATAAATTTGAATCCTGTTTTACTTCATTACTCTAGGAGCAAAATGCTGCCTGATGATCTAGTTATAAACTAATTTGCTAATCCTTTTTAAAGACTACATTCTTAGAGTTTGAATCCTAATAAAATCTTAGAAGCAAAACACTTGCTCAAATAGATGCTAATCTAGACATGTCAAATGACTATTGCAATTGTAATTTGAAAACAGGAAGAGTTCTGCTTGGCCACTAGTCCTGCAAAGGGGAACATCAGGCAGCAAATAAAAAGACAAGTCGACCAGAAAGTGCCATCATTCATCATGCATATTAGGATTAAAAGGTGAAAATGTTCCTCATTTATTAGATGCAATGTGGAAAACATTCAACAATAAATNACCAGTCCATTCTGAAGGAGATCAGCCCTGGGATTTCTTTGGAAGGAATGATGCTAAAGCTGAAACTCCAGTACTTTGGCCACCTCATGCGAGGAGTTGACTCACTGGAAAAGACTCTGATGCTGGGAGGGATTGGGGGCAGGAGGAGAAGGGGACGACCGAGGATGAGATGGCTGGATGGCATCACGGACTCAATGGATGTGAGTCTGAGTGAACTCCGGGAGTTGGTGATGGACAGGGAAGCCTGGTGTGCTGCGATTCATGGGGTCGCAAAGAGTTGGACACAACTGAGCGACTGAACTGAACTGAACTGAATCCCTGACCTATGGTATGGGTTCAAATCCATGATTGCTATTTATGGGCCTGTTTAATTTTTAGAGTCATTGCAGTACATGTTGACAATCAAGAGCCCTCCACTGGAGGACATTTACCGGACCAAATTTACATTCAGTGTATCACCACTGCTGGTAATTTCTATCCATATGTTTATTATAATACAGAAAAGAAACCAAAGTATTTGATAAATTACTATATGTGCTAAGTTGCTACGGCTATGACTGACTCTTTGCAACCCTATGAACTGTAGCCCACTAGCCTCTTCTGTCCATGGGATTCTCCAGGCAAGAATAATGGAGTGGGTGGCCAAGCTTTCCACCTGGGGATCTTCCCAACCAGGGATCAAACTCGCGTTTCCTGCAGCTCATTCACTGCAACTCTGGATTCTTTACCACTGAGTCACTGGTGAAGCCCCTAAATTACTATAGGTTGTGTTATTTCTATGTACAGACTGGGAGAAATTAAGAGCAATGTGACCTCAGTCATCTGGCCATATTCTGAAGAGTACTGAAGCTTCAGGAATGCTTCTTCTAAAGATACCGGTTACACAGAACTGTAACACCCTCTCTGCTATCATTAGTGTATCTGTCAGAATAATCCTAGGGACTTAACATAAGGCCAGTTTATTTCTTCTTCACACTGCACATCTGTTATTTGCTGGCAGTGGAGGCCGTTGCTGAGAGTAGTCCAGGGATCCAGGCTGAGAGAGCAGCAAACCGAAATTTCAAACATTATCAATCACGGAGCTACAAGACAGAAGTCCACAGGATGTTGCACTGGACACAGCCTTATGCTCAGATATTCCTCACTCACTCATAACTCTTTGGCCTCACCCTGCACAAGAGTATCAGACGTGCATCTTTACTTTATAACAGGGGGGCAGAAACCTGGAACATTTTGGTGAACAGTATTAATGACCACCCCAATCAGGAAGCAAAATTCTAGGAGTTGCGGAGCACACGTTTAACAATACCGCATTGCTCCCTTTTCATCTCCCTGCAAAACACAGGCAGCTCCAGACTACAATGGGTAAATACCCAAATGACATCTAGTACCCAAAGAAGTGCTTGCACATCTACAGGTATATCCTCCACAGAGAAGACAGCAGACTGTTGAAATACAGAGCCAAAAAAATCCACTCACATCATGGACGAAAAAAGCTAAATTTTACCACAAGAGCCTCCCAGCACCAGGAGTGCAATACTTAACATTTTCTTGGCAGTATAAAGAACTAGAAAAGTGTAATCCAAGCAGGCATTGGTTAGAGTACATTATTTATGTCCAATAATAACCTATAAGATAGATGATCAACTAGAACATGCTATAAATATTACATTTAAATTATACATTAGTTTTATCAGCAGTATCTATAAATTATGTATAGTGTTGAATAATCAGTATGACTTTAAAGCTTTGTTCAGAAAAGCTCTCATTTCTGGGTTAGACATGTGAGCCTATGGCAGTCAGCATCATCTCCAGGAAAATCAGAGTGAAAGACTGACAAAGGAAGTAGGAGAAAGGCGTCCTGACACAGTGAGCCATGACCACAGCTACACCACTGCACTAGCAGAGATGCGCCAAGCACTTCTCAGGTGGCTCAGGGCAAAGAAACCAGCCAATGCCGGAGCAGCAGGAGATGCAGGTTCGATCCCTAAGTCAAGAGGATCTCCTGGAGGAAGAAATGGCAACCCACGCCAACATTCTTGCTTGGAAAATCCCACGGACAGAGGAGCCTTAAGGGCCATAGTCCATGGGGTCCCAAAGAGTCAGACACGACTGAATGACTAAGCGTGCACACAGAAATAAACCAACAAAACTCTGATGTCTCAAGTTGAGAAAACTTAGTCAGTGCTTCTCTCTCTCTTGGTCTCCCTCTGAGACGCACATCAGATTCATCTGAGGCACCTGGCCTTACTCCAAGAGCTTCCAATTGAAGTGAGCCAGTAGAATACAGCTAGCACTGCTGTGTTTCGGCTGTTGTCATCACTTTATAAAGCCCTCTAATGCAAAGCCAGGCTTAAGAAATGCTAAACTAAGTCATGTAGTCTATCAAGCAAAAGAATAAATTTGCAAATAATGGGTTCTGCAGACATGGACCTACTAAATATAAAAGAAAAAACATTTGTGCTAATTGGGGAGTGAATTGTACTCCATGCATTAACTCTAATAGTTATCTAGCACAGGTCATGTTTATATTCTCTGAGTAATTACCAGAGTGACATGTATTCTGAATATATACCATAAGGGAATCAATGTTTTTTTAAAAAGGGGGAAGAGGATTTCACCTATCTTTAGATTACTGATTTTCTAGTAAATGAAAAAATAAAATGTATGAGTAAACTAACGTAAGTTACAAATAGAGAATCTAAATATGGCCTTCAACTTTTTTCTAAAATATATTGCAGTATATCAATGAGTAATTTTATTTAATGGGGAAGAGTTTATCAACCGTACATTCATATACATATTCACTCACAGCAACAGAGCTCTGTTGTGCTTTCAACAATGAAATTAATGTCAGTGGTCCCATAAACATATCAACTTTCTAGTGACTACCAAAAAAATGCAAAAGCCTAGACAAACATGAAGTAAAGGAGAATAGTTAACATTTTCAGAATCTAAAATGAAAAAATATTTTATTTTCTCATAAATGCATATAATGTCTTTCTAGAAGAGTTTATTTCTCTCCCACCATAAAACACAAAATAGATACAATCCAGTCAGTAAAAACTCTGAAATAGTATTAATCACTTGTTAAACTAAGCTGATACAAATAAGGAGAAATTAATGTTGAAATAATATATGAAATAAGCTGTAGTCAGTTTGAGCAATGAGAGCTATACATGTTTATCATTGTCTGCTTTTAAAAAAGGAGCTGAGATGCTAAGTGTAATGTGCAACCGTTCTCCATCTCTTCTACAAAAATCCTGAAGAAGGTCTATATTGTTTAATACATGTTATTTTCATGTAAGTGGTATAAAAGTAAATTCACATTCAGCACGAGTGTGAATTTAGTATCTGGATCAATGTGGTACAGTGCAGAGACAGTATCTGGGGAGGAAGAAGCCCCAGTGAAGAGAGGACATAATGCATTAAATTCCTGGAAAGTCTAGGCAACTGAAGCGCAGGCTGGAGTCAGTACTATCTCCATCTCCAAGGGACAGGGACATCTCAGTCACCCCTGGGTATTACGTAGTTTGATGTTATTCATTCTGAAATGATTTCTTATATGGATGACTTTTGACCATTTTCCTTTCATGGCTGTCAGCATTTCCTGAGCTGACCTCCTTCCCTTCTGCTCCCTGATTTTTCACTGAAATAATGAGGTGTCAGTCACCTGAGTCTCCTTCCTGACAAGTGGAGATCCTTAGGTAGCCAGAGTAGGGGATCTGAGCACATCAGGACAGCCGGGCATGTGCCAACTGAGGTAAAGGGAAACTAACATTTCAGTCTTGAAAGAAGAGACTCACAGAAGAAGGCATTCTCATTTTATCAGCTCCAAGAAAGGCCAGGAAGAAGAAGATACAAACAAGAAGCGAGTAAGAGATAAGAGACTACAGGCAGGTACTGTGAGTCACAGCAGAGGCAAGCGCCTTCCCAGAGTCCATGGGCACCCAGGGAGTTATCCACCCAGGCACCAGAGACATGAAACAAATGCTATACTTTTTCTGTCCTCATTCTTGCTTTAGGAACCTGTTTAGTTTAAGCACCCTGAATTCCTGGTATTTGCAAAATTTTCTAAGTTTGCTTTAATGTTTTCAGACCTTATTATGGGTTCTTATTCTTGAGTTTAGTTTTGTTTTGCAGCAGATTTTTTCCTTGCCCCAGGGACCGACGGTATGCTCACTGGAATCAGACTACTTAAATTTATCCTGACAGAACTTAAATCCTGAGAGTAACAGTAGTTCAGACAACTAAAAACACACGTTGATTTTTTTAAAATTTATTCATTTTTTAATGAAGCTTAGCTGCTTTACAGAATTTTGTTGTTTTCTGTCTATACTTTGATTTTTTACATATGTTTAAATATAATTTTTGAAGAATGCTTTGCTCTTTATCACACTTGTCAAACATTTGGGACTCTAAGGTCTGCTCCATGAGAAGCTGGAAGGCTTCTGTGTCTTTTAGAAAAGGGGAGGGGCAGAGAGGGAGAACATTCCCCTCTGTCTCCTGAGGGTGTCAACAGAAGTGCCCAGGCAACAAGTGAGCGGAGAGGTGCCTCATACCAACACGACTGGCTCACAGCCACCAAAAAGGAATGCAGATGGTGTTATTCCACACAAACATTTCTACTGAATCAGCCTTCCCTACTCACTGCTTTCAAGCTGAATGGAACAAAGATACAGTATGGTCAGAGATTCAGTAAAGTCCATCAGCAAGTACCTCAAATTTCCACAGATTTGCTTATACTGTGGACTAAAGGGCACGTCTTAAATGTACATACATTTATATGTATATCTGAATATATATATATATACTTCTCACTCTACAATAGGAACCATCCAAATTGAGTCAAAGGCATTCACACTTTTGACATCTACTTTTTATTCAGATTTCTAAGGAAAGCATAGTTTGCAGATGAAAAGTTTCAGTATTAGAATACAGATATAGATAATTAAATTAATTTATAACAACTAAACCAAACCCATGAAAATAGATTCAATTCACTTACTCTCATCAACTTGAGAGTTCAGTCTGTTCATTAATTGTAGACCATGATTTTAAAAGTTTTAAAAGAATAAAAAGATACTGAAGGAGTTAGTATAATGAAATATTCTGTTTGAAATTTGAAAAAATCTGGTTGCATTCCATAATTAATCTTTCCTGTGAGCTAGGGCTATAACTTAAGAGTTTTCTCAAGAGGACTGAAAAATTATCGAATGATAATCTTAAAACTGTTTCAAAAGGCAATTATGGAGAGCGCTCTGTTGATTTATACTATATAGCCATTAGAGAAATAAAATTTAAAACTACCTCATGGCTATTTTTATATTCATACTTTCTTTGAAAAGGCTGTTTTAAAAATACCAATATTTGAGTTTAAACAAATAGGACATACTATTTTGTTCATATAAACATAAAAGTAAAAAACTATATACCTTTTAGGATATGAGAGAAAATAGTCATCATTAAAAACAAGTAGAAGAAGAGTCAAGTTTTGACATTACTGTACCTACCTTTAACGTGATACTATAATGTCCGACAAACGCCGCATCTATCCATGATCTCGAATGTGGCTCACCCAAGAATTCTACATGATACTGTTCAACATCTCCATCCAGGTCATAGGTCACATACTTCCCTTTAAAACGGTCAGGGCAAAGTATCCCTGGCCAACTTTCAAAAGAAAATATTTTAAATTATTTTCATGTTTTAAAAAGGGCAGACATTAATACATCTATCACAATCATGTGTCAAACTTCCTCCTTTGAATTTTAATAACTTTTTTTACAAATTTTAAATATATTCATACTTTAGTCTTTTAAGTAGAATATTCAATTGATACAAGTAATCAGTTGTATCTCTGTAAATATAGAAAGTTTTGAAACAGTCACATACTGAAGATATTCATAAGATGTGAGAAGAAAGAATCATGAGACAAAAGAATGATTTCCAGGGTTTATAAGAGACATTTAGGCACTGCTAACAGCAAAGTTAAGAGAAAAAGAGTCATCAGATTCATGGCAGGCTTGAATCGACTCTCACAAATTGTAATGATCAACTACTAAAACGTTAACCCACTGACTTGGTAGGAGAGAGCTAGCAATCGGTGAACCAGAATGCCAAAGGGGACTGGTGACTTGGGCTGTGCTGACACTGGACGTTGTAGTGACTCTGGGAAAAGCAGAAACAAAAGCAGCAGTTCTGCTTCAACCTCCCACCACAGCAGTTATCCTCCCCACCACACAGGTTCCACTGGCAGTGCCCGAATGGCAAGCATCCTCGATACTGCAGATACTAGAGTGGGCAGCCATTCCCTTCTCCAGGGGATCTTCCCAACCCAGGGATCAAACCGATGTCTCCCACATTGCAGGTGGATTCTTTACCGTCTGAACCACCAGGGAAGACTGCGAATAACATTTATCCTTCACTAAAAACAAATCTCTAGGGGTGCGTTCTTTCATGAAACAACCTTCAGAAATTCCTTGATATGTATCAGTTTCCCACTTGGCAAAAACAGCATATACATCCACTAAGTTTTAGCCTTTTTATAATCACAGAAGACTCTGACCTACTGCTCAGAGAAGAAAGAAGGAAGATCAGCAAGCTGTGATTAAGGAATGCATGTGTGTGCTCAGTCACTTCAACTGTGTCTGATTCTTTGCGACCCCATGGACTGTAGCTCACCAGGCTCCTCTGTCCAAGGAATTCTCTAGGCAGGAATACTGGAATGTGTAGCCTTTCCCTTCAAGGTATCTTCCCAACTCAGGGATCGAATCCATGTGTCCTGTGGCTCCTGAATTACAGGCGGATTCTTCACTGCTGAGACACTGGGGAAGCCTGGGACTGAGGGGTGCACAGTAGCAATCTGACTAAACTTTACAGATCAAGATTCAAAGTATGCATGGCTAATACAACCAAGCATACAAAAATCTGTACGATGATCAAGTTCTACTTCAGTTTTCAGTACTGCAGAGATAGAGAGGCAGTGAAGTTCAAGTTAGAAGGCCCAGTTTCTTGTTCTGCCTTGTATCAGACATGAAGCCTCTCTCAGGTAACTAGGCTTTACTGTCACTCTGGGTCCTCACTGTGCTGTTTCAAAGTTCAAAGGAACATACACTTTACGCATTTTGGGGTTTTGGCAAACTAAAATATTATAAAGTACCATCATTATGGATTGAATTATGTCATCCTACCAACCCAAATGGTAACCCACTCCAGTATTCTTGCCTGAAAAATCCCACTGACGAAGAAGCCTGGTGGGCTACAGTCCACGGGGTCACAAAGAGTCGGACATGACTGAGCGACCTGACTTTCCCTTTCACTAACCCAAATTCATATGTCAAAGTCCTGACTCCCAGTATCTCAGAATGTGACTCTATTTAGAGATAGGGTCTAGTAACCAAGTTAAAAGGCAGGCCCTAATCCAACATGACTAGTTTCCTTATAAAAAAGGTTAGGATCTAGACACACACAGAGGACAGACCACAAGAAGACAAAAAGAGGGATCTCCCACAAGCTAAGAGAAGCCTCAGAAGAAATCAACCCTGCTGACACCCTGACCTCAGACTTCTAGTCCCTGGAATTGTGAGAAAAAAAGGGCTAGAGAATGAAAGGGCCTGGATAGCTCAAGTGGTAAACAATCTTCTGCCTGCAATGCAGGAGATGTGGGTTTGATCCCCAGGTTGGGAAGATCCCTTGGAGAAGGAAGTAGCAACCCACTCCAGTATTCTTGCCTGGGAAATCCCATGGACGGAGGAGCCTGGCGGGCTACAGCCAACAGGGTTGCAAAGATTCAGACATGACTGAGAACACGTGGAGATGACAGAGAATGGAAAACTGAGTCCAACAACCTGACATTCAAAGAAGTCGAATACTTGGGAAGAAGTGGAAAGGATAATGGAAAGTCAAGTGAGTGTTCAGAACCTAAATGAAGAGGACCATCTGGTTGTCACCAGGCTCACATCACAGCATCTTACTGGTATTTGGAAACTCGTACTGGATTGTGCTTAAGAGAGAAACTTGAGTTCAATTTATATTTTAAACCTATTTTAGAAATCTACATTTCTGAAGGAGTCCACTCAAAAGAAGACTTCAACAGGTAGATAAATGACTAAGAATGAGTGGCAGCTGCAATGGAAACACCCAACTTACAAGAAATCAAGGAACAAGTGGGTCCTTCAACATGATCAATAACTATTTTAACAGTAACCCAACTGTGATTGTTACATTCTATTTGTTTAAACTCTTTATAAAACATAAGGGGTTCATGTTTAATATTAGGTGATTTGCACCTCACTGAAATTTTAAAAAGGATTACTACCAACCCAATACCAAATAATACGCAGTACCTACTCCATTCAGTTTAAAACAGTCTCAGAAAATGGATTTCTGATATTTAACACATGAAAGAAGGGATGACCCAGAGGGATGGTATGGGGAGGGAGGTAGGAGGGGGGTTCAGGATGGGGAACATGTGTACACCCATGGCGGATTCATGTTGATGTATTGCAAAACTAATACAATATTGTAAAGTAATTAGCCTCCAATTAAAATAAATAAATTTATATTAAAAAAGAAATATTTGGCAGTTTTTATGTGTTAGATGAGCTGCTACTTTTCTGACACAAAATCTGATACTATTTTTTAAGTGAAACCTGTTGGGTCCAAGAGTATTCAATTTAATTACTCTATAAAATATAAAGAGATGACTTTTAAAAAGAATTAGATGCCAACAGAAAAGCTTATGCTCATTATTTGAAATATATTACAGAATATACTGCATACTGATTTGAAGATGAATTATGAAAAGCATTATCAAATGTCCAAATAACTTGGGCACTTTCAGGTGATGCAAAGGAATTATCTGACTCCAAGTTTGCATATCTCAGCTAAAATAGAATGTACCAAACGGCAGGGAAAGCTGAGCAGAGGCAATAGATGTAGAAAACCTGATTACTTCTCTCCAGCTGCTACATCCATCATCTGCTCTGATTTGCTGTAACTGAAGAAAGAAGCTGATGTCCAGTTTCACCCTCACTCTGACCTCAATCTGAGTTTCAAAACTGTCAGCACTGATAGTGCACTGTGCGCTTCTACTTCCTGATTTTTCACGTTCATATTGAGAAGAAATTCTGAAGTGCTGTGTGGGGCTGAAAGGAGGACAGGGAAAGGAAGAGTTAACAACCCAAGGGAAGGATATCAGAATTACAAGGAAAAATGTACAGTCAATCTCAGAGCCTGTGGGCGGTGGAAGGTAAAATATACAAACACAGCAAGGTCAAACAGACATTGGGTATTGAAATCCACTTGCAGCAGGAAGAGGGAAACTTAGCCAGCACAAGAAATTTCAAAAGAGCAGAAAATATATCACAAAGAAACTGATGTTTTATACTTTCCTTATCCAGTGGAAATGATCTAAGATACCTACTGCCTGCAACAGAAGTTGAAGCTTAAGCGTGATATCGGCTGCCGTATATTTATAACCAATGAGAAGAAATAAATACATTTTTCAAACTGTAGTCTGGATGTTTAAGGAGATAGCAAATTTTACTTGAGCTTCATCCTTAATCTACAGGAAACAAAATGGATGAATTGGAGTCATCACTAACTTACTGTTATATTTGCCAAATCTCTTTGCTGTACCTAACAGCAGGGACCAATGGGAAAAGGAAATTTCTCATCTCTACATATATATATACATATTTACATACAAAAGTATGTAAGTATGCAAATAAGAATCAAATAATATTTTATAATACTATTAATAAAAAGATGTAGTAGAGATCTGATTTATGAATGAATACATGTGTGTGTGCTAAGTTGCTTCAGTCGTGTCAGACCCTGCAGACTGCAGCCCACCAGGCTTCTCTGTCCATAGGATCCTCCAGGCAAGAATACTGGAGTGGGTTGCTGTGCCCTCCTCCAGGGGATCTTCCCAACCCAGGGATCAAACTCAGGTTTCTTACATCTACTGCACTGGCAGGCACGTTCTTTACCACTAGCGCCACCTGGGAAGCCCTAAATATATACACTATATCTAAAAAGTAACACTGGATTGGCTTGCTAACTTATAGACAGAGTTGAACTGTTTAGCCCATAGTATTTAGAATGTAAATATATTTTCTTTAATTTTCATATGAGAAATCTTTGCAAAACATCTGTGTAAAATGCCTAGCTTCTTCTTGACATTGTATTTTCCTATGCTGAGATATGAAGTTACTTTTTACCTTTAATTTCTTTGCTCTAAGACTTCTTAAACATTATGGTTTTCTGTTCCTAGCAGTGAAGACAGCCCCATCCTCAAACTCAAATGGGCATAACTCAGAGGAAAGAGACTGCATAAGTATTTTTATAAGTGTGTGTTATTTTATGATGTGGCGACAAATAGGACTATTACAATTGGATTTTTCATGGAGCTTGACCACAGACAAAGAAAGTGATGTTCTCTTAACTATTATTTGCTTTTATTATACAGTGATTACGCAGGTATTTCTTGATTCTGTATCAATTCCTCTTTAGCTCTTTTAGCTTTATAGGAGAGTGTGACCTCTTCTGAGAAAGAATAACTCCAAGATGTTGATAAGATTGAGTTCTGAGCCTTCAGTTAGCGGCAAGGGCAAAGGCTAACAATTAACACACATAATGCTACACTGGCAAGTGTCTCTGTAGCCAGTTGACTGTTCTTCCCATTTGAAATTTCAGTATCTGTATTTCTAAATCAAGAACTGATGTTTGGCTGTTTTTAGTAAGTTAGTTCAGTTTTATATTCTACTACTGCAGTTTATCCTATTATCATCTTTCTACGTATTTGTGGTATAAGCAATAAAGCAATAGATTTGAGTTTCTTAGTCTGTACTTTAAGTCTGTGTTCATTTGTAGTTAGTTTATAAAGAAGAATTTATGTGACTACATAGCAAAATGTATTTCACTCTTTCCAGTAAGCAAGAAGGTGGGTACAGCTGTATTTTCCAGCATTTTGATGGTCTTAATCACAGATTAGAGGTAATTTAGGGACGGGAGTAAAACATACTTCATTTGTGCTTCAAACTCTAACCCTCAGTTATAAGCACAAAACTGCAAAAGAAATTCCTAATCAAATTTCTAATGTAATATTTCAGACATAGTGACAAGATTCAAATCCGTTTCTTGAATTAGAACTACTGAACCTTCAGAATTTCCATTAGTAAATATAAAGGCTCTGCTTTCAAAATGTTAGAGATATGAAAAATAGCATGGGACTACAAATACCTTCATAAGTAACTTCAAAAATAAGTGCTCATATTCACGCCTTTAAAAACATTTGTTCTTACGTAAGTCTAGTTCCTCTTAAAGCCCACCCTATTACTACATGGGCTCCCTCGTGACATAGTGGTAAAAAAGCTTGCCTGCCAATGCAAGAGATGCGGATTCAGTCTCTGGGTCAAGAAGATCGCCTGGAGAACGAAATGGCAACCCACTCGAGTATGCTGACTGGAAAATCCCATGGACATAAGACCAGGGCGGGCTACAGTCCACAGGGTCACAAAGAGTTGGACACGACTTAGCAACTAAGCAACAACAATTACATATGTGTAATTATATATCAACTAATATATGTGCATATCAATTAACATATATGTATTTTTAAATAATATCTCACATTTGATCCCTAGAAAAACTCTCAGTAACAAAAGGTACATATTTGAGAGATTTCCACATCTGGAAAGATGTTAAATATATTGGTTTGCTAAGGCTGCCATAGAAAAATGTCACAGACTGGGTAGCTTACAAACAGAAATTTACTCTCCCGCAGTCTTAAAGGCAAGAAGGCGCAGATCAAGGCATCAGCTGGGCTGGTTCTCCTGGAGGCCTCTCCCGGGCTGCAGACACTGTCTTCTCACGGGCTGTGCTCTGCACACGGCCCTGGTTGTCTACTGTGTGCTCCAAGTTTCTCTTCTTACAGGAACACCAGTCAGAGGGCCTCTTTTAACTTAACTACCTCTTTAAAGGCTCTCATTCCAAATACACTCTCATTCTGAGGTTAGAGATTTAACACACGACCTTTGGGGGAACCACAATTCGGCCCGTAACAGGAAGTGATAGGGCAAGAGCACGCGTCTCGGGATTGGCTTGAAGCCTCTCGTGTGTGTTCTGTGTTGTGTTGCCCATCACAATCTCCCTAGGAAAGCAAACATCTAATATTTTTCATGGCGAATAGCTGAATATAGGTGAAAAAGGTGATGGGAGAAAAGGAAGATTTGAAAAGAGAAGGGGCAAAACTCTTGAAAGAAATTTTAGGTTTTTCAATAAAGACTGAACTAGAAGAACACAAGAACTGGTAACTCCTTCCGAAAAACAACCTATGGAAAGGGAAAATATGTAAATTTTAAAGATGAAAACTCCTGAAGAAAAAGTAATACCAAAGCTCACCAGAGAAGACTCACCATCAGTATTACAGGGATCCAAACATACAATCAAAGCAATGAAATAGAATAAACTGGTTATAATTTAAGAAACACACAATCGAGATGAAAAGACTTGAAACTGCACACTGGAAACGCGTGTTGCATACTAGAGAAATCAACCCAGAATGGGAAACACTGAGCTATAAAACAGTAAATGTACAAAAATCAAAAGAAAAAAGATCTTTTACGCATCTAGGCAATAATTAAAGAACGTAAATTTTTTTCAAGATAGGCCACATTGGGCCATAAAACAAGATTCAACGAAACAGACTACAAGAGATTTAAATTAGAACTCAATAACAATATTTTTTAAATCCCATATTTGGTCATTTAAAAACACAATTCTAACAACTAATTTCAAAGAAAAAATCACAAACTGAATAGTAATAAAACATATTAAAATTTGGGGATATACCTAAAGCAGTGCTTAAAGAGAAATTTATAGCTTTAAGTGCCCATATCTGGAAGAAAAACAGATATGAATCAGTTATCTAAGTCTCCAATTTAAGAAACTAGACAAAGAAGATTTAAACCCAAAGTAGTCAGGGAAAGAATAACAATGAGACCAAAAAACAATAAATAAGTTAGACAACAACAGAGAAATTGATTGTTTGAAAAGTTTTAAAAGTTAATAAACTTAGCCAGACTATACCTCAAAAGTTTATTAGAAAACACCAACAAAAATCTTACCTTGGCCAATTCTGTAATTTTACCAAAACCAGGCTTCCAAGAGGCAGCTGTGAATAGATGATCTTATACCCACTTTGATGAAGCTGAGACTCTTCAGGAAAGTCTTCTTCAGCAACAGAGCACTTATTGTACTTTGAGTCAGTGTTCATGAAGCAGTACCATGGTTCATTGTGATTGACTTTGGCTTTATCCTCGTTTGATAACAGTCTCCATTTCAAACAACTTTCATTCTCACATTGAACCCACACTTTGTTTATATACATGTTGTTCTCCACTGAGGAATCCATTGCCATACTACAACATTCTATTATCTTACTATCAAATTTTCCTTTTTCCGTAAGTGCATTTAACCTAGAAAATAAAAGAATAAAGATTTCAGGGGATGAGAGAAAGCCCAGCCCCAAATCCAAGAAGTAGCTCTTTTATACCTTGTTTGCCCAGCTCTTCTCTGTAAACATTGAACATGTCGTGTTTTCACCCACCCAGAGACAAAGGAAGAAAAGAGAAGCCTCAGTCATTCTGGTCATAAAATGCTCCCAAATTAAAAATAAGGAAAGTATGATGGAGCAGAAAAGAGGTACAGGTTAACTACAGTATCTATTCTACTACTACTCAATATACATCTAATAGATACCCAGTACTTTTGCCATTGTTGTTATTGTTGCTTAGCTGCTAAATCGTGTCTGATTCTTTGCAACCCCATGGACTGTAGCCCGCCACGCTCCTCTGCCCATGGGATTTCCCAGGCAAGAATAGTAGAATGAGTTGCTCTTTCCTTTTCCAGGGGATCTTCCTGACCTAGGGATTGAACCTGCATCTCCTGCATCGCAGGCAGATTCTTTACTGCTAAGCCACTATAAGAAGAAGTAAATCTTACTCATGCTGACTCTGGGCCAGATACTATTCAATGCACACCACTTATATAGCCTTCCCAACAACCTCAGTGTGACCATTTTCAGAGAGAAAATGAAAGCTAAGAAAAGTCAAGTAATTTGTTTAAGGTCCCAGAGCTAGTACATGATATAGTTGGGATTTAAAGTCAGAATTAGTTCCCTAATTCTGCGATCTTATCCACTAGGTAGTATTGACTCTTGGGTATATGGTATATGCAGTGTAGACTTGATCCCTTTCTTTTTCTAACTCTGAAGAAAACCAAAGTTAGCAAAATATTTCACTATATGAAAATGTGAAATTTTTTAAAAATTAAAGGAATATTTTGCTTATGTAGTTTTGCCTTTTATTATTAATTCAAGTGATTTTATTCATTATTAATTCATTAGAATTATATAAGTCCCTAACTGCCAGCTTTAATAATAAGTTATGTGTATATTAAAATAATTAATAATTAATACAGGTAAAACATAAGTAAAACTAATTATTAGTAACTTACTTTGAAATACAAACCTATTTTTAGAAAAAGACTTGCATATACTATATTGATAAATTAGTAGACCACCACTGGGGCTTCGTAGGTGGCTCAGTGGTAAGAATCTGCTGCCAATGCAGGAGACAAAAGAGATGCAAGAGACAGAGAATTGATCCTTGGATGGGGAAGATCCCCTGGAGTAGGAAATGGTAACGCACTCCAGTATTCTTGCTTGGAAAATTCCATGGACAGAGGAGCCTGGCAGGCTACAGTCTACGGGGTCGCAAAGAGTCTGACATGACTGAGCGCACACACATTGAACATCACTATCCAAGTATGGATAATCTATCACTATCCACTATCCAACATCACTAACCAGGTTCAGTGGTTCAGTAGTGTCAGACTCTTCCCTGTCTTCCCTGTCGGTCACCAACTCCCAGAGGTTGCAAAAACTCATGTCCATTGAGTTGATGATGCCATCCAACCATCTCATCCTCTGTCGTCCCTTCCTCCTCCTGCCTTCAGTCTTTCCCAGCATCAGGGTCTTTTCCAGTGAGTCAGTTCTTTGCATCAGGTGGCCAAAGTATTGGAGTGTCAGGTTCAGTATCAGTCCTTCCAATGAATATTCAGGACTGATTTCCTTTAGGACAGACTGGTTTGATCTCCTTTCAGTCCATGGGACTCTCAAGAGTCTTCTCCAGCACCACAGTTCAAAAGCATCTATTCTTTGGCACTCAGCTTTCTTTATAGTCCAACTCTCACATCCATACATGACCACTGGAAAAACCATAGCTTTGACTAGATGGACCTTATCGGCAAAGTATGTCTCTGCTTTTGAATATGATAACTAGGTTGGTCATAGGTTTCCTTTCAAGGAGCAAGCATCTTTTAATTTCACGACTGCAGTCACCATCTGCAGTGATTTTGGAGACGAAGAAAATAAAGTCTGTCACTGTTTCCATTGTTTCCCCATCTTTCTGCCATGAAATGATGGAACCAGATGCCATGATATGGTTTTTTGAATGTTGAGTGTTAAGCCAGATTTTTTCACTCTCCTCTTTCACCTTAATTAATAGCTGTACTTTTTTCTTTCCTTCCTTCTTTCTTTGGGCATTCTTTGTTGAGCCTATCTTTCTCTTTTTGAGTTGATGCTTCATTTTAAGTCTTTTTTAAACTTCATTAATTTTATTATAGTTTGGTAAGTACTCTTAATAGGAGATCTACCCTTTTAATAATTTTAAAGTGCATTTAAAGAGTATTGCTGACTATGGGTAGAATGTTGTATAGCAGATCTCTATCATTTACTCATCTTTCTTACTTAAAACCTTATGCCTGCTAATTTAGAACTCCCTACTTCACCATTTTTCTCACCCATGGAAATCATTCCACTCTTTGATTATATGAACTTGATTATTTTAGATATCACATCTAAGTGGAATCACACAGTATTTGTCTTTCTGTGACTGGGTTATTTCACTTAGCAGAATGTCCCCCAGGTTAATCCATGTTGTGGCATGTTGCAGAACGTTCTCCTCATTTAAGGCTGAACAGCATTCCACTGTATGCTTTCTTTGTCCATCGATTAACACTTAGGTTGCTTCCATACCTTGGCTGCTGTAGATAGTACTGCTATAAACATGGGAGTACTAATATGTCTTGGAGATCCTGATTTCAGTTATCTTAGATAAATACCCAGAAGTGGGGGAGCTGAATCATACGGTAGTTCTATTTCTAACTTTTTGAGGAGACCTCCATATTGTTTTCCATGGCACCCTCAGCACTTTGTATTCCTACCTACAAGTTTCCAGTGTATTCACATCCTCATCAATCTCTGTTATCTTTTGACTTTTGGACTTTTAACAGCCATCCTAAAAGGCGTGAAGTGCTAACTAATTGTGATTTTGATTTGCATTTCCCTGATGATTACTGATGTGAAGGATCTTTTCATATACCCAATGTCCATATAGCTTCTTTAGAAAAATGGCCCATTTTAAGATTTAAACATTTTTATTGTGTCAGTTCTATGAGTTCCTTATATATTTTGGATATCAATCACTTTTAAAAACATTTACAAATTTTTTCTCCCATTCTGTAGGCTACTTTTCATTTAACTAATTGTCTATCTTGCTACAAAGAAACAGTTTAATTTAATGTAGTCCTACTTTATTTTTACTTTTGTTGCCTATGCTTTTGGTGTCAGATCCAAAGAATCATTGATAAAATCAATCTCAAGAAACTTTTCCTCTAAGTTTCCTTCTAGGAATTTTACAGTTTGGTTTTACATTTGTCTTTAATCCAAGAATATAAATTCTTGGCCTTTTGGCTAAGATCAAGTGGTGGCTCAGACGGAAAGCGTCTGTCTACAATGTGGGAGACCTGGGTTCAATCCCTGGGTCAGGAATTTCCCTGGAGAAGGAAATGGCAACCCACTCCAGTACTCATGCCTAGAAAATCCCATGGATGGAGGAGCCTGGTGTCCATGGGGTCACAAAGAGTTGGACATGACTGAGCGACTTCACTTTCCTTTAATCCAAAAATAAATTTCAAGTTTGTTTTTGTGTACAGTTTAAGTTAAGGATCCAATTTCATTCTTTTGCATATGAACATGAACACCCAGTTTTCCAAGACAATTTAATGAAGGGACTATCTTTTCCCCATTCAGTACCTTTGTTTAAAACTGGTTGACCTCTATATACCTAGGTTTATTTCTGGGCTATGTATTCTGTTCCACTGATCTGTGTCTGTTTTTAATGCTGATACCATACCCCTTTGATTACTACAATTTTGTAAAATAGTTTGAAATCAGGAAGTAGAATGCTTCCAACTTTTCTCTTCTTGTTCAAGATTGCTTAGCTATTTGGAGTTTTATGGTTACATACAAATTTTAGGATTTTTTCTGTTTCTGTGAAAATGTCACTGGAATTTTGATAGGGATTGAATGGAATCTGTAGATTACTTTGGGTTGTATAGACATTTTAACAATATAAATTCTTCTAATCTATGAATATGGGATATCTTTCCACTTATTTTTGCCTTGTTTCTTTCATCTATGTTTTACAGTTTTCAGTTTATAGATCTTTCACCTCTTTGATTAACTTTATTACTAAGCATTTTTTGGACACAACTGTAAATTAGATTATTTTCATTTCTTTTTCAGCTACTTTGTTGTCAGTGTATAGAAATGTAACTCATTTCTGTTGGTTGGTTTTGTATCTTACAACTTTGAGTTCATTTATTAGTTTCAACAATTTTTTAGTGGAGTCCTCAGGGTTTTCTATATATGAGATCATGTATTCTACAAACAGAGAAAATTCTACTTCTTCCTTTCAGATATGGACGTTTTTTATTTCTCTTTCTTGCCTGAATGTCCTGGCTAGAAACTCTAGTACCATGTTGAATAAGAGTGGTGTGAGTGGGCACCCTGGTCTTGTTGCTGATCTTAGATGAAAGCTTTAAGTTTTTCACTAGTGAGCATGATGATACCTGCGACCTTGTTACATAAGGTCATCATTTTATTGAAATATAATCCTTCTACATCCAATCTGTCAAGAGTTTTCATCATCAAGAGATATTAACTTTGGTCGAATGCTTTCTCTCCATCTACTGAGATAACAATAATTGATTACCTTTCCCTTCACTGCAGTGTATCATGTTTATTCATTTGAAAGTATTAAACCATCCATGCATCTTATGAATAAATTCTACTTGCTCCTGATGTATGATACTTTCTATATGCTCCTCAATTGTTTGCTAGAAAATTGAGGATTTTTGCACATATGTTCATCGGGTATACTAGTCTGATGTTCTCTTTTCTAGTGGTGTTCTTTTATGATGTTGGTATCAAGTTAATGCTGGCTTTTGTAACATGTATTTGGAGTTGTTCTCTTCAATTTTTTGAAAGAGGTTGAGAAGGAATTCCCACTAATTACTCTTAAATTTTTGATAGAACTTACCAATAAAGTCATCTGGTTCTGAACTTTTCTTTGTTGGGAGAATTTTAGATTACTGATTCAGTCACCTTACTTGTTATCTGTTCCAATCTATTTCATTCTGATTCAGTCTTGGGAGGTTATATGCTTCTAGGAATTTATCCATTCTTATAAATTATTCAATTTGTTGGCATCTAATAGTTTGTCATAGTCTCTTAGGATCCTTTGTGTTTCTGTGGCTCAGCTATAAAGTCTCTTTCACTTATGATTTTGAGTCTTTTTTTTTTCCCTGCTAGTCTAGCTAAAGTTTTGTGTCTTTTATCAAGAAACCAACTCTTACTTTCACTGATCTTTTTCTATTTTGTTTTAATCTTTCATCTATTTTTGATTTCTGTTATTTCCTCCTTCAACTAAATTTAGGCTTAGTAGCTCTTATTTTTTTCTAGTTCCTTCTTGTGTAAAGTTAGTTTGAGTGAGGTCTTTCTTCTTAATGTAAACATTTATCATTATAAACTTCCCCCTTAGAATTGTTTTTGCAATATCCCATAATTTTAGTATGTTGTATTTCATTTTGTCTCATGACATTTTCAGGTTTCTGATTTCTTCTTTGACCAACTGGTTTTTCAGGAGCATGTTGTTTAACCTCTACGTATTTGTCAATTTTCCAGTTTTTCTCCTGCTACTGATTTCTAGTTTCACACCATTATGGTCAGAAAAGATGCCTGATAGTATTGCAATATGATACATCCTGAAAAATGCTCCATGTACATTTGAGAAGAATGTGCATTCTGCTGCTGTTAGATAGAATGTTCTGTATATATCTGTGGAATTCTCATCTAAAGCGTAATTTAAACCCAAAGTTTTCTTACTGATTTTCTGTCTGGATGATCTATTCATTGTTCAAAGTCAGGTAATGAAATCCTCTATTATTGTTGTTGTTCAAAAATATTAATTCCTCGGCACTCAGCCTTCCTTATGGTCCAGCTCTCACATCCATACAAGATCACTGGAAAAACCACAGCTTTGGCTGTATGGACCTTTGTCAGCAAAGTGATATCTGTGCTTTTTAATGCACTGTCTAGACTTGTCACAGCTGTTCTTTCAAGGAGCATGCATCTTTTAATTTCAATTTTAATTATTGTTGTGCTGCTGTCCATTTCTCTCTTCAGATATTTGCTTTATATATTTAGATGCTCCAATACTGGGTGCATAAATATTTTCAGTTATTATGTTCTCTTGATGAATTGACCTCTTTATCATTGTATAGCAACCCTGACGCTTTTTACATTTTTTACTTCTATTCTCTTTTATATAAGAATAGCTATTTCTGGGTCTCTTTTGGTTTTCATTCGTGTGGAATATCTTTTTCCTTCCCTTCACTTTCAGTCTATGATTAGAGAATTAGTCCATTTACATCGGGAGTAATTTTTAACAGGTAAAAGCTTATTATTGCTCCTTTGTTAATTTTTTTTTTAAGTGTTTTATAGATCTTTTTCTTCTTTCTCTCATCTTTTATGATTTAATGGTTTTCTGTAGTGGTATACTTGGATTCCTTTTGCATTATCTTTTGCATATCTACCAAAGGGTTTTGCTTTGAGGCTTGCCTAAAACATCCTACAATTATAATAGTTCATTTTAAGCTGATAACTTCAATAACATACAAGAGCTCCTCATGTTTACTCTCTGTCCCCACCTTTTATGTTCTGATGTCACAATTTACACCTTTCCATATTATGTGTCCAATAAAAATCATTTAAGTGTCCGACTCTTTGCTACCCCATGGAGTATACAGTCGATTGAATTCTCCAGGCCAAAATACTGGAGGGAATAGCTATTCCCTTCTCCAGGGGATCTTCCCAACCCAGGGATTGTACCCAGATCTCCCACATTGCAGGAGGATTCTTTACCAGCTGAGCCACCAGGGAAGCCCAAGAATACTGGAGTGGGTAGCCTATCCCTTTCTCCAGGGGATCTTCCCAATCCAGGAATTGAACCAGGATCTCTTTCATTGCAGGCAGATTATTTACCACCTGAGCTATTACGGAAGGCCCAAAATTATTGTATCTACAGAGATTTTCAATACTTTTGTCTTTTTACCTTTATACCAGAGCTGTATGTGATTTACATAATACCATCATATATTATTTTTAATGCAACTTTATATTTACCTGTATCAGTGAGTTTTATGTTTTCATATTCCTAATTAGAATCCTTTCATTTCAGCTTGAAGAATTCCTTTAGCATTTCTTGTAAGGCAGGTTTAGTGGTGATGAATTCTTTCACCTTTTAACAATATCTCTATTTCTCCACCAATTCTGAAGAATAACTTTGCCAGAAACACTATTCTTGATTGGCAGTTTTCTTTCTTTCATAAGTTCTTTTAGAACTTTCAATGTATTATTCCACTCCCTGTCTTCACTTTTTTCTGCTCTTTTTGCTCCTCTGACTGGATGATTTCCAGTGAACTATCTTCAAGCTCATTGGTCCTTTCTTCTGTTTGATCTTCTGTTGGATCTTCTGCCTTCTCTCATCTCATCCCAGTTTCCACATGTCCATTCAGAATCTCACAGAATTACTATTAATTATGTGCCCCATTAGCTCCCAGATGCAGATTAATTAGAACCATTAGGCAGCAGCTGAAAAAGTATATAGTCAAATCCCTTCTAGGGAAAACTGAGACTTGTGTTTTTGCCTGCTCTCTCTGTGATAAGCCTGGTAGGACGTGCTTACACATCTGTTAGAAATTGCTTACTTGTTTTCTATGGTGAAAGGGGACTGTGAATGCCAAGCCCTTTTGGTTCTCTAAGCTAGGTGATTTGGGAGCCAGGCCCTTGAGTGGCAGTCATAAAAGTTGGGGTGCTAGATGCACAGACAAGCTCCTTCCAAAAAGAAGCTGGACACTCACTTTTATAACTGGAGAGAGAGAGGAAAGTGCTCACAAGACCTTTCAGGTTCCTGGAAGAGGACAATCAGCTTCCAGATGTAAGCTGGTTAGAGAAGCCCAATTCTTGGGCAGCAACTAGAAAAGTATGCAGTTAAATTCCTTCCATGGAGAAAATGGTAATTTTGTGTTTTATTCTGGCCCGTCTGTGTCGAGTCCAAGGGTACAGCCAAGGTTAAGTGTTTGCACTTCTGTTTAAAACCATCTGTTTGCTTAACACGGTCCTGGTGGATGCACAAATGCTGATTCCCATTGGCTCTCAGAGCTAGGTGATCTAGGAGCTGGTCCCTTGGGTAGCAGCCACACAAGTTGATGAACTAGCTGTGTGATCCAAATCATCCGTTTCTCAGGGAGAAACTGCTGGGTTCCCCCACGGTTAAACTAAAGGTTTATGGCGTGAATGTATCTTAGCTTTTCCTACTCATTTCAGTGTGGTTATTTCCTCAGTCACCTCAATGTTTAGGAGGAACTAAGTGAAGTGAAGTGAAGTCCCTCAGTCATGTCCAACGCTTTGTGACCCCATGGACTGCAGCCTACCAGGCTCCTCCCTCCATGGGATTCTCTAGGCAAGAGTACTGGAGTGGGGTGCCATTTTCTTTCTCTAAGGGATCTTCCCAACCCAGTGATAGAACCTGGGTCTCCCTCATTCCAGGCGGATGCTTAACCTCTAAGCCACCAGGGAAGCCATAGGAGGAAGTAAGCTAGTTTCTATATTTCTCTCCAAAGGAACTGATCTGTGTGGAGCTGCTCATTCAGTGCATCTGTGGGAGGAAGACAAGTCTGACGCCTTGTATTCACTCTGCTGTCTTGGTGACGTCCTTTGTATTTTGTTTTCTTTACTTTTAATGAGCTCCAGGAAATTTTAAACAGTAATATCTCTAACTTGTCGTAACAGAGTGCAGTGACCTCAGTCCTTAGCACAGCAGCCACTGCTTTTCATCTTTACTTCGTATCCTGCTACCAGGCAATGTGTCCTGTTCACCTATTAGTCAGGCCCTCAGTGGGCCCCACCCATTCAACAACTGTCAATGAGCGACCGTTAGGGGTCCTGCTCAGCCACTGAACAGTGTAGCAGTGGGCCCTGCCCACAAGCAACCAACTGTTAAAATAATGAGTAAGTGAGGGGTTTAGACAACAGAGGAGTGGGGGTGTCGTGAGGTGGAGAGTGAGGTAAGAGGCAGATTCAGGCCTTCTCCTGGAGGCCCTCCAGCTCACCCAGCCTTGAGCCAACAGGTGAGGTGGAGTACCCAGGGAACAGATTGGGGACTGCATCCTGCAGGGCTCCAGCGACCTCACTAAGGGCCCCCACTAGCCTTGCCCCAGTCCTTGAGGCAGCAGTGAACTGCTCTCCCTTCCTGTCTTTGCGACTTCCTGCCTGGGTCGCACTCTCCGAGACCTGCTCTTTCCCATTCGGGTGGCCTGAGGAGACTGGAGACCAGCTGAGGTGGACATCTGGCTCCCTCAGCAATGGCAGCTCGGCAGGATGTGGGGACCTGGCCCTAGAGGAGCTGCCAACTGCGATCCACCTTCTCTTAGCCAGGATTGGGACCTTGGAGGGTGAAAGTTGTACCTTAAGACCCTGCCCTTTTTTGTCAGGACCGAGAATAAAAGTTGTCTGGTAGAGACTCACAAGAATACCATTACCTGACTGTTACCTCACCATGACCTGACCTCAACAGCAAAGGATTTGACACCAAAAAGTTTGCAACAACTAACCATGCCCCTCCCCCACCTTTTGCTTTTAAAGGGGTTTGCTGAAAGTTTTCAGTAACTTTGGGGTTCTGAGGGCATGAGCCACCCATCTCTTTGTATAAATCTGTAATAAATCTTTCTCTGTTCCAAACTCTAATGTTTTAGTATTGATGGGCCTCACTGTGTATCGGGCACACGGCCTTGCAATTTGGTAACAGTAGGAGGAGATAACACTGGTCACTGGGTAAAGGGCTACCAACCCCAAGTTCAAATATGAAGAGAGATGAGGGAGACTCATAAGTCTAAAGCAGGTATTGGGACAACTAAGCCAAGGATAAGGAGTTGGGGAACAGTTCTACAAACAGTGAGATAATCCATTACAAGTTCATTCAAGAACCTTCTATTTATTATTTAATAAGAAAAATAGGATTTCTTAGTATTTAATATCAAATTAATACTAGACCCCTCACTCAGACCATATAAAAGCAGGTCATATATTCTAAATGGGATGTAAGGCCTCCTGCTGGAAAGATGGGAGGTACCACATGTAAAGTATCTGGTACCCTTCAGTGATCCATTTACTTTTACCATACTGCAGTTATTTTTAACTAGCTAAACAGATCTACAGGCTATATCATTTAGATTATTCCTCACAGAGTGAAATCACTTTAAAATATTCCTACAAAGAAAGAGCATATTGAAGAAAATACTAATAACAAATAATGAAAGCTAAGAGGTATAAACGAAAGCAGAATATGATATTACTATCTATCACTCAGTTGCCTAGGATTCTGTCCATCCTAGAACCACTGGAGAAAGCACTCTAAGTTCACTGCGCTGCATCAGTGGAAAGCTTAGGAAAATCCATTATGATAGCCTATTATAAAATGTTAAGGGGATTAAAAGATTACTTTTAAATGGTAGATAAAGTTTTCAGATTTTCTTAGGAAGTCAGTGGATAATACTAAGAAGATAAATTAATACCAAGAAAATGTCATTATTATTTAAGTAGTGATACTCGTTTTCAATTGTGTCAAACTTAAACCTCTTGGTATTTTAGATTTGATAGTTTATCCAGGCTAATAGAATGTATAATACAGGTTATGAAATACTTACTCTTTTCAAACCAGATTCTCACTATTTCTATTACCTTTTCTCCAGCATTTGGTTGGTTTTCAAAATTACTGCCACATCAGCTATATTTAACTAGTTAAAACATATATACAGATTA
Source organism: Redunca redunca (assembly GCA_006410935.1). NCBI lineage: Eukaryota > Metazoa > Chordata > Mammalia > Artiodactyla > Bovidae > Redunca > Redunca redunca. The sequence goes on along the minus strand of SJYQ01001308.1, from coordinate 46,051 downwards.
TATTACCCAGAATTTTCCTCACAAAGTGAAGTCATTTTAAAATATTTCTACAGGGCTTTCCTAGTGGCCAAGCGGTTGAGAATCACCTTGCAGTGCAGGGACACCAGTTTGATCCCTGGTCTGGGAATATCCCACATGTTGAGGGGCAACTAAGCCCTTGGGCCACAACTGCTAAGCCTGTGCTCTGGAGCCTGCAAGCTGCAACTTAGATCTCATGCAGCAGCTACTGAAGCCCCTGTGCCCTACAGCCCATGCTCTGCAACAACAGAAGCCACTGCAATGAGGCCCGCACACAGCAACCAGAGAGTAGCCCCCACTGTCTGAAATGATAGAAAGCCCACGCGAAGCAATGAAGACCCAGCTCAGCCAAAAGTAAATAAATGAATGAACACTAAAATGCGTTTCTACAAGGAAACAGCATACTGAAGAGAACACTAAAAATACAAATAAAGTATTTAGGCTGATGCAAAAGTAATTTGCAGTTTGGGATTGTTGAATTTTGCTGGTTGATACTGGAATATATTCTTAAATAAATGTGATTATGTTATACATCCCTTTAACGCTCATTTATTGCTTTGCTTTTTTTTTGCTAATGACTTATTACTTGCTGTTTATTTTGTGTTTATTTTAGACTAAGGAAACGACGTTAGACAAAAAGCAAATTCAAGTGATTTTCTTATTGAGTTCAAAATGGGTCATAAACAACATGTTACGGAGACAATTTGCAATATCAACAACACACCTGCCTAGGAACTGCTAACAAACATACTCTGCAGTGGTGATTCGAGAAATTTTGCAGAGCAAATGATAGCCTTGAAGATGAAAGAGCGCAGTGGCCGACCACTGGAAGCTGACAATGACCAATTGAGAGGATCATCAAAATTGATCCTCTTACAACTACATTAGAAGCTGCCAAAGAACTCAGCATCAACCATTCTATGGTCATTCAGCATTTGAAGCAAATTGGAAAGGCGAAAAAGCTTGATAAGTGGGTGTCTCGTGAGCTGATGAAAAAGAAAGATCGTCATTTTGAAGTGTCATCTTCTTTTACTCTACGTAGCAACAATGAACCATTTCTTGATTGGATTGTGACGAGTAATGAAAAGTGGATTTTATATGAAAATCAGCAATGATTAGCTCAGTGGCTGGACCAAGAAGAAGCTCCAAAGCACTTTTCAAAGCCAAACTTGCACCAAAAAAGAGGTGATGGTCACTGTTGCTGATTTGATCCACTATAGCTTTCTCAATCCAGGCAAAACCATTACATCTGGGAAGTATGCTCAGCAAATTGGTGAGATGCATCAAAAACTGCAATGATTGCAGCTGGCATTGGTGGATAGAATGGGCCCAATATTTCTGCATGACAACACCCAACCACACATAGCACAACCAACACTTCAAAAGTTGAACAAATTGTGCTACAAAGTTTTGCCTCATCTGTCATATTCACCTCACCTCTCACCAAGCGACTACCACTTCTTCAAGCATCTCAACAACGTTTTGCAGGAAAAATGCTTCCACAACCAGCAGGAGGCAGAAAATGCTTTCCAAGAGTTCATGGAATTCCAAAGCATGGATTTTTATGCTACAAGAATAAACAAACATTTCTTGTTGGCAAAACTGTGTTGAATGTAATGGTTCCTATTTTGATAAATAAGATGTGTTTGAGCCTAGTTTTAATGATTTAAAATTCATGTTTCAATACCACAATTACTTTTTCACCAACCTAATAAAGAATATAAAAGAAAGTAGAACATGATTACTATCTGCACAGATGGTACAAATGAAGAGGAGAAAGACACTGTGGTGAGAGAGTGCTGGAGTCTATGGGATGCCCTATAAAATCACAGAAGAGCAGTCCACACTTCAGTTTAAAGAGATGATGACAAATGCAAGGCTGTGCTGAGTCTACTCGCCTTACTCAACTTCTGTTTTTAACTCTTTGTTTCATAACTTAGCTAATATACTATGCTAAATAATTCAAAAGAAAATTTAAAAATTATACTTTGGAAAATAGAAAACATTGAATGTCTATTCAAAATTAGGCAGTCATGTTTGGGCTATTAGTTTATTCATTTGTTCATTTAATGCAATAGTTAATAATGGTTACAGACACTCACTTTTCAGTCAGACAACTCTACCACTTTTTAATTTGCAAATTAGTTAACCACTACTCTAGGGATAACAAGAGTACTATCACCCTGGAACCTCTTTTATAAGGATACTAATCCCCATTCATAAAGGCTCTGTCTTTATGATTTAATCACCACCACAGCATCTACCTTCTAATAACATCACCTTGAGGATTAGGTTTCAATATGAATTTGAGGTGACACAAATACTCAGTCTATAGCATTCCATCCCTGGCCCCAGAATTCACATTCCTCTCACATGAAAAATACATTTATTCCATTCCCAGAAGTTTTAACTGCTTCCAGCATCAACCCAAAACATCTGAAGTCCAAAGTCTCATCTAAATATCACCTAAATCAGACATGGGTGAGACTGAATGCAGGATTCATCTTGAGGCAAATTCCTCTCCATCTGTGAACCTGTGAAATCAAATGTGTTCGCTGCTTCCAAAATACAATGGTGGGACAGGCATAAGACAGACACTCCCTTTCCAAAGGGAGAAATAAAAAAGAAAGGAATGAAAGGTTCCAAGCAAGTCTAAACGTTAATTCTGGATAATATCCTTTGGCTCTATGCTCTCCCTCCAGGCACACTGGGGCTGTGGACCCCTTCCAGACCTACTAGGGTAGGTAACTGCATATTTTGCCAGGCAGGGGTTGGGCCCCGCAGGATATAGCTGGTCTTGTCCCCATTTGGCTTTGAAGGCAGCCCACACAGTAGCTCTCACAGGTTAAGAGTCAACTGCCCGTGGCTCAGCTGGGCTTTACTGGTCAGCTTCATGATGGGGGCCCTGGCCCACAGCTCCACAGTGCAATGGAGATAAAGGAACTTATTATTTTACTTAGCTAAATGAGGCTAAGCTGTACCTTCAAAGCCTTGCTCAGATATTTCCTCAGCTACATATTCACTTTCATTACTCACAAATTCTACCTTTCATGAAACATTACACATGATCACAAATCAGCCAAGTTTTTGCCACTGTATCACAAGGACCATTTTTTCTCCATTGCACAATAACATGCTCATTTCCATCTGAGACCTCATCAGAATGCCCCCGTTACTGTCCACGTTTCTACCAAAATTCTGTTCAAAATTACGTGGGTATTCTCCAGGAAGACTGAAGCTTTCTCTACAGTTCTCACCTTTTCTGTGGGGCCCTAAATGGGAAACCTTGAAAAAGAAAAAAGCTAGCATTGCAGACGGAAACTAAGACGGCGCCTGGTGGAAGAGATGGGGGCATAGTCTATGTTGTTTGTCAAAACTTCTGATTGGCTTTCTTGATTTCTGTGCATGTAGACAGCGCGTGATCACCATAGACTCCTGTTATAATAATGGCACATGATGATTTGACCTTTAACGTGATTGGTGTAACTATGGAAAGTCCCTCGCAAACCCCTCCCCGCTTGCCCTTATAAGCAGGGAGTTTGTAACAATAAAGCGGAACCGCATTAGACGGAACCCCTGTCGCATCTGATTGTCTCTCGCTCGCCGAGGGGCTGGGTTGGTGGACAGCAGGCTCACCCTTCCTTGGGACCCCTCAGCTCTCTGCTGAGGGAAGTTCCACTGCCTCTCTCTCTTTCTGCAGAGTGCTCCCCACATTTTCCTTCTGGGCTCACATCACAGTTGCCCTTAACAATCCATTCATTTGTGGCAATGCAGACTTTTTCTCTCTGGAGGAGGGCATGACAACTCACTCCAGTATTCTTGCCTAGAGAATTCCATGAACAAAGGAGCCTGGTGGGTTATGACCATAGGGTCACAAAGAGTCAGACATGACTGAAGCGACTTAGCACAGCACAGGCTTTTTCTAGAATGAATCTCAACACTCTTCCAGAGAAATCCAAGATTAAGGCACTAATATATCTGGTATCTAGAAAGCACCCACTGCTGGTTCATAAATGGCTGCTTTCTATAGTAACCTCATTTCGAGGAATGGGCAAGGTAGTTTGGGGGTTCTCTTTTTATAAGTGAATTAATTCCATTCATGAGAGCTCTGCCTTCACTACATTATCACCTCCCCAATACCATCCTAACACTTCCCCTTATCATCATATTTTGGGGGGGGGACACAACCATTCAGTCTATAGCAATAATCAGTCAAACATTTTTTAAAATGTTTTGAAAGCAAGGGCAATGGTCTTAGTGGTAAGGGAAGACAGTGGCACATAAATCTTAGACATCCATTTGGGTAAATGGATGAAAAGTAGAGTTAATAACCAAGTAGGGGGACACAAGTAAGGGGCAAGTTTGAGGTTTGGTGAACAGAAATAATACAGTCTTCTGGGTCTTGATTTTAAAATGCTTGTGTGTTAGCTAGATACAAAATATGAAATTTGGGTCTATTCCTCTAGAGGAAATTCCAGAGTCACATAACAAAAAGTGAGAGTATAAACTAGGTACCATAAATCCTAGACATCTATTCAACTCTTAAATGCTTGACCACCTGGTTTTTGCTAAGTATCTTTTAAAGGAAACCAAAGGTTTTATAATCACCTAATCCAAAAGCTTACTCTTAAACCTCTAACCACTACTAATTCCTTACCAGTTGCTCTTTCTCTCCCAAGGCCCTGAATGAGTCTTTCTAAGGCTCTGTCTTCAAACTTCACTTACATTTTCGTCCTTGGAGATTTCACTCAAATAGCTTCCACTCTCTCTCCCTTGCAAATGGCTACCAAATCACCTCAATCCCTGAATTCCATCTCAAGTCTCACCAGCACACCTACATTCTATGTAATTTTGACACCTGGATTTACTCAAGCACACTGAACTTGGGCCAATTTGAGTTTTATTTTCCTTCAAAGTTTTGAATGTAAAGCTTCTCTTGCACATTACTGTTCTGTTCAGTTCAGTTCAGTTGCTCAGTCGTGTCCAGCTTCCCTGTGTCCATCACCAACTCCTGGAGTCTACTCAAATTCATGTCCACTGTGTCGCTGATGTCATCAAACCATCCATCCTTCTGTAACCTAGATTCAAATGTCGGCAAGGGTGGCGGCAAGGGTCAACTTTGAAAATGCCTACTTCCTTATCCACTCCATTGAAATAGTTGTCATTTTGTTCTGTTCAGTTCAGTCACTCAGTCATGTCCAACTCTTTGCGACCCCATGAATCGCAGCACGCCAGGCCTCCCTGTCCATCACCAACTCCCGGAGTTCACTCAAACTCATGTCCATCGATCAGTGATGCCATCCAGCCATCTCATCCCCTGTTGTCCCCTTCTCCTCCTGCCCCCAATCCCTCCCAGCATCAGTCTTTTCCAAGAGTCAACTCTTCGCATGAGGTGGCCAAAGTATTGGAGTTTCAGCTTTAGCATCATTCCTTCCAAAGAACACCCAGGACTGATCTCCTTTAGAATGGACTGGTTAGATCTCCTTGCAGTCCAAGGGACTCTCAGGAGTCTTCTCCAACACCACAGTTCAAAAGTATCAATTCTTCGGCCCTCAGCTTTCTTCACAGTCCAACTCTCACATCCATACATCACCACTGGAAAAACCATAGCCTTGACTAGATGGACATTTGTTGGCAAAGTAATGTCTCTGCTTTTCAATATGGTATCAAGGTTGGTCATTAAAAAAAAGTGTTTGTGTGTTTCCCCCTTTCTAACCTTATGGCTACAAACACAGCTCAGTTCCTCACCAGTTCATTTAGACTGCTCTAAATAGCCTACGTTGGCATTCCAATCCCAAAGAAAGGCAATGCCAAAGAATGCTCAAACTACCACACATCTGGACTCATCTCACACGCTAGTAAAGTAATGCTCAAAATTCTCCAAGTCAGGCTTCAGCAATACGTGAACCGTGAACTCCCTGATGTTCAAACTGGTTTTAGAAAGGCAGAGGAACCAGAGATCAAATTGCCAACATCTGCTGGATCGAAAAAGCAAGAGAGTTCCAGAAAGACATCTAGTTCTCCTTTATTGATGATGCCAAAGCCTTTTGACTGTGTGGATCACAATAAACTGTGAAAAATTCTGAAAGAGATGAGAATACCAGACCACCTGACCTGCCTCTTGAGAAACCTATATGTAGGTCAGAAAGCAAGTTAGAACTGGACATGGAACAACAGACTGGTTCCAAACAGGAAAAGGAGTACGTCGAGGCTGTATATTGTCACCCTGCTTATTTAACTTATATGCACAGTGCATCATGAGAAATGCTGGGCTGGAAGAAGCACAAGCTGGAATCAAGATTGCCAGGAGAAATATCAATAACCTCAGATATGCAGATGACACCGCCTTATGGCAGAACGTGAAGAGGAACTAAAAAGCCTCTTGATGAAAGAGAAAGAGGAGAGTGAAAGAGTTGGCTTAAACTTTCTCAACATTCAGAAAACTAAGATCATGGCATCCGGTCCCATCACTTCACGGCAAATAGATGGGGAAACAGTGGAGACTGTCAGACTTTATTTTGGGGGCTCCAAAATCACCGCAGATGGTGACTGCAGCCGTGAAATTAAAAGACACTTATTCCTTGGAAGGAAAGTTATGACCAACCTAGATAGCATATTGGAAAGCAGAGACATTACTTTGCCAACAAAGGTCCATCTAGTCAAGGCTATGGTTTTTCCAGTGGTCATGTATGGATGTGAGTTGGACTGTGACGAAAGCTGAGCACCGCAGAATTGATGCTTCTGAACTGTGGTGTTGGAGAAGACTCGTGAGACTCCCTTGGACTGCAAGGAGATCCAACCAGTCCATCCTAAAGGAGATCAGTCCTGGGTGTTCATTGGAAGGAATGATGCTAAAGCTGAAACTCCAGTACTTTGGCCACCTCATGCGAAGAGTTGACTCACTGGAAAAGACCCTGATGCTGGGAGGGATTGGGGGCAGGAGGAGAAGGGGACGACAGAGGATGAGATGGCTGGATGGTATCACTGACTCAATGGACGTGAGTCTGAGTGAACTCCGGGAGTGGGTGATAGACAGGGAGGCCTGGCATGCTGCAATTCATGGGGTTGCAAAGAGTTGGACACGACTGAGTGACTGAACTGAACTGAAATAGCCTACTAACCAATCTGTCTACTCTCTCTCTCCCCATATTAATTATTTCAACTCATCAGTAAGAGATTAATCTTAGAAAGTCACAATAATTGGTACTTTTGCTAAAAAATGTATAGTTTGCCACTGCTAACATAATTGGAAATAATGTCCCCACTTTCAATTTTCCACAATGTAACTCTATAGTGAAATACTTAAGATTATGAATTTTATTACCAGTCAGACTTAGACTAAGATCTAAAAACATCAATTTAATGGCTGAATGCTGCTGCTAAGTCGCTTCAGTCATGTCCGACTCTGTGCGACCCCAGAGACGGCAGCCCACAAGGCTCCCCCGTCCCTGGGATTCTCCAGGCAAGAACACTGGAGTGGGTTGCCATTTCCTTCTCCAAGGCATGAAAGTGAAAAGTCAAAGTGAAGTCGCTCAGTCGTGTCCGACTCTTAGCGATCCCATGGACTGCAGCCTACCAGGCTCCTCAGTCCATGGGAGTTTCCAGGCAAGAGTACTGGAGTGGGGTGCCATAATAGCTGTATGACCTTCAGTAAATCGTTTCATATCTTTCCATCTGGAAAGTGGGAATAATACTAGCACTACCTCATAAAGTACTCAGAAAGTTCTATAAAATGATGCATGCAGGGTATGTGGCAAGAAGCACAGCATGCAGGTGTTCCTCAAACGGTAGCTAGCAAGCATCACTACGCATCCTTCCAAACATCAATTTACATTATGTTATTCCCCCCAAATATCCAATGGATTCTCTTTATCTTTGCTCATGTATCCTCCTTACTCTAGCATAACCTGTAAATTGCCTACTTTCAAGACCCACCTCAAATACCATGCCTTTCAAGAAGTCTTCTTGGAAGTCCTCAACCAGTTGCAATTTCTCCCTGCTTGACATTCACATCCTCTTAACTTCTGGTTTTACAATATTGTGTGACATATAGTAATGATGTTTACTACCTAATTCCCACCACTTGATTGTATCCTCTCCAAGGACAGGGATATTATTTTGAACCTTCAGTAAAAAATGATTTGATATTAGAAACATTGTTTTCTGTCTGTTGATCCCCCAATACTCAAATAGTATTTTACATGCAGGAAGCATTCATATTACTTCCCTAATTTTTCTCTATTTCTTCGCTGTATCTGTGGAGCATCTGGAACGAGTTAAATATATTAACAGATGAGAAAGGGGCTAGTGAGCAATTTTTTATCTATCACAATACATCACAACGTATTACTAGTTATATGGAATTCAATAAGACCACCAAGGTCTATAGAACCCCACCAAACTATTCTAAATAATATAGTACGATTATTATAGATATTTGTAGCATTAAAGTGAAACTCATGAGCTAAATAAATAACATGGATTTTACATAAATTCTCCAAAGATTTCTGCATTCCATGAACGTTACTTTAGTGTTAAAGCAGAGTCTGAAAAAAAAATTAGAAAATAAGATCAATCTTTTTTTGAACTGAAATATTACACAGTTCCATTGTTCAACAGAACAAAGGTCTTAGATATGGAGTATAGCCGATATGAATTCTTATGATGCATCAGTTTTTATTACAATGTATATGTATTTTATGACTGATGTATCCCAGATGGTAAAATTACAACATATCCAAGGAGTTCTGAATAATCTCAGAATTTAATGAGACAGTGTGAATAAATACATACAGAATAGGAATGAAGACAAATGGCTACTTATAATAGAAATTGCTTTTATTGTTTGTATGTGACTGAGAAAAATAATGATTGCTCCTCCAAACAAAATAGTTGTCATTATTATTTTGCTCTCCAACACTGTTATAGAAAGCACATACATTTTAAATACAGACTAATCCAGATGATGCCAACTCTTCTGAGTTTGAGCAAAGTAACTATCTGTACCACTATCTTTACACTCGGGGTACTTCAACATTATAATTTCAACTTTCGTCATGTCCATTCCTAGATGATATCTCCTTTTTGATTAATTAACGGCTGCAATGGGTTCTGTTGCTTCACAGGGGAGTTCCTTAGTGGTGGTGAGCGGGGCTACTCCTGGCTGTGGTGCAGACGTCTCGCTGTGGTGGCTCCTCGTTGCTGAGCATGAGCTCTAGGCGCTTGGGCTTCAGGAGCTGCAGCCTGTGGGCTCATCAGTGTGGCATGCAGGCTCTAGGGTGTGAGGGCTTCTGGAGTTGTGGTGCATGGGCTTAGTTGCTTTGCATCATGTGGAATTACCAGATAAGGGACCAAACCCGTTTCCCCTACATTGGGAGGGCAACTCGTATCCATTGTACTACCAGGGAAGTCCTGATGTATCACTGTATGGCTACAATACTGAATCTGCTTACTTCCAAAGAGAATTTAAAGTGAAAATAAGATAATTTTTGTATTCTAGATTAAAATTTCATAATATTCAAGAGACAGTAAAAAAACATCAGAACTTAGGAGTCAAAAAACGCAGTTTCTATCACCATGCAACTTCCTACATTTATAATCTCAAGAGCACTCAGTGTTTTCAACTATAAGGGAAAGAAGTAGGACTGGATGATCTCTAAAAAATTGTTGGGCTTTCATATTTTTTCTTATTCTTTATTTTTAAAACTATGAAAGTATGACAACACATTTATAGGAGATTTGGAAAATACAGAACAAAGTTAAACAGAGTTTCACCATATAATTATTTTGTAAGCAGATAAATTAGGAATTTTTAGTTGAAATTTCAATATAAAACTCTCAAAAAGTAATAGACAGAAAAATAGAAGGATATAATAGACCTTAAAAAGCACTATGAATCAATTCAACAAAATTAAGATTTATATAATTTCACACAACAGTAGGATACAAATTCTATTCAAGTTCCCACAGAGTATAAACCAGGAGATACTGGAACATCAGTTCAGTTCAGTTCAGTCACTGAGTCAGTCCGACACTTTGTAACCCCATGGACTGCAGCATTGCCAGGCTTCCCTGTCCATCATCAACTCCCAGAACTTGCTCAAACTCATATCCATTGAGTCGGTGATGCCATCCAACTGTCTCATCCTCTGTCGTCCCCTTCTCCTGCCTTCAATATTTCCCAGCATCAGGATCTTTTCAAGCGAGTCAGCTCTTTGCATCAGCTGGCCCAACCACTGGAGTTTCAGCTTCAGCATCAGTCCTTCCAATGAATATTCAGGACTGATTTCCTTTAGGATGGATTGGTTGGATCTCCTTGCAGTCCAAGGGACTCTCAAGAGTCTTCTCCAACACCACAGTTCAAAAGCATCAATTCCTTGGCACTCAGCTTCCTTTACAGTCCAACTCTCACATCCATACATGACCACTGGAAAAACCATAGCTTTGATTAGATGGACCTTTGTAGGCAAAGTAATGTCTCTGCTTTATAATATGATGTCTAGGTTGGTCATAGCTTTTCTTCTAAGAAGCAAATGTCTTTTAATTTCGTGGCTGCAGTCACCATCTGCAGTGATTTTGGAGTTCCAAAAAATAAAGTCTGTCACTATTCCCACTGTTTCTTCATCTATTTGCCATGAAGTAATGGGACCAGATGCCATGATCTTAGTTTTCTGAATGTTGAGCTTTAAGCCAACTCTTTCACTCTCCTCTTTCATCAAGAGGCTTTTTAGCTCCTCTTCACTTTCTGCCATAAGGGTGGTGTCATCTGCATATCTGAGGTTATTGATATTTCTCCCGGCAATCTTGATTGCAGCCTGTGCTTCATCTAGCCCAGCATTTCACATGATGTACTCTGCATATAAGTTAAATAAGCAGGGTGAGAATATACAGCCTTGATGTACTCCTTTCCTGATTTGGAATTAGTCTGTTGTTCCATATCTGGTTCTAACTGTTGCTTCTTGACCTGCATACAGATTTCTTAGGAGGCAGGTGAGGTGGTCTGGTATTCCCATTTCTTTAAGAATTTTCCATAGTTTGTTGTGATCCACACAATCAAAGGCTTTCGCATAGTCAATAAAGTAGACATTTTTTTGGAACCCTCCTGCTTTTTTGATGATCCAGCGAGTGTTGGCAATTTAATCTCTGGTTCCTCTGTCTTTTTGAAATCCAGCTAAACATCTGAAGTTCACGGTTCATGTACTGTTGACGCCTGGCTTGGAGGATTTTGAGCATTACTTCACTAGAGTGTAAGATGAGTGCAATTGTGCCGTAGTCTGAACATTCTTTGGCATTGCTTTTCTTTGGGACTGGAATGAAAACTGACCTTTTCCAATCCTGCCTGTAGCCACTGTTGAGTTTTCCAAATTTGCTTACATATTGAGTGCAGCACCTTCACAGCATCATCTTTTAGAATTTGAAATAGCTCAACTGAAAATCCATCACCTCCACTAACTTTGTTTGTAGTGATGCCTCCTAAGGCCCACTTGACTTTACATTCCAGGATGTCTGGTTGCAGGTGAGTGATCACACCATCGTGATTATCTGGGTCATGAAGATCATTTTTGTACAGTTCTTCTGTGTATTCTTACCACCTCTTCTTAATATCTTCTGCTTCTGTTAGGTCCATACCATCTCTGTCCTTTATTGTGTCCATCTTTGCATGAAATGTTTCCTTGGTATCTCTAATTTTCTTGAAGAGATCTCTAGTCTTTCCCATTCTATTGTTTTCCTCCATCTCTTTGCATTTATCACCGAGGAAGGCTTTCTTATCTCTCCTTGCTCTTTGGAACTCTGCATTCAATTGGGTATATCTTTCCTTTTCCCCTTTGCCTTTACCTTCTCTTCTTTTCTCAGCTATTTTTAAGGCCTCCTCAGACAAGCATTTTGTTGTTTTGCATTTCTTTTTCTTGGGGATGGTCTTGATCACTGCCTCTTGTACAATGTCACAAACCTCTGTCCATAGTTCTTCAGGCACTCTATCAGATCTAATCCCTTGAATCTATTTGTCACTTCCACTGTATAATCGTGAAGGATTTGATTTAGGTCATACCTGAACGGTCTAGTGGCTTTCCCTACTTTTTTCAAGTCCCTACTTTTAAGTCTGAATCTGGCAATAAGGTGTTCATGATCTGAGCCACAGTCACCTCCCAGTCTTGTTTTTGCTGACTGTATAGAGTTTCTCCATCTTTGGCTGCAAAGAATATAATCAATCTGATTTTGGTATTGACTATCTGGTCAATGTCCATGTTTAGAGTCTTCCCTTGTGTTGTTGGAAGAGGGTGTTTGCTATGACCAGTGCGTTCTCTTGGCAATACTCTTGTTGGCCTTTGTCCTGCTTCATTCTGTACTACAAGGCCATATTTGCCTACTATCCCAGATATCTCTTGATTTCCTACTTTTGCATTCCAGTCCCCTATAATGAAAAGGACATTGTTTTTTGGGGGGAGGGGGGTGGTGTTAGCTCTGGAACCTACCCAGGGACATAAAACAAGGTGCGAAAATTTCTTGGTCTAAAGGTACTGAACTCATACAGAGTCTGTTCTCAGTACTGTAGAATTATATTAGAAATCAATATTAAAAGATATCTGAAAATAACCTACATATTTTCAAGTGCAATGTGACATTCACCAAGAGAGATCTTTGACTTAGACACTGAAAGCCTCAATAAAGTTAGAAGACTAGAAAAACACAGAGGGTGATTTCAGAGAAGAATGAATTTAAATGAAAAATTAATATCAAATATACTTTAAAAACCTCATGTATTTGGAAATTAAATGTTCATTTTTAAATGATGGCTGTATCTAAGCCATAACAAGCAAAATTAGAAAATATTAACAACAGAATAGAAAAAAAGAGAATTTATCAGAATTTGGTGCATGAAGATAAAGCAACTAAATACAATGTATGGAAACAAATAATGGGCACTAGCATAAAATTGTGTGATATTTGAATAGTATCTGTACTTTAGTTAATCATACTGGTCATATACTGATTTCTTATTTTTTTTTTTTACAACACAGTATTTTTTTATATTCTCAGAATTGGATTAAAAGTTTCAAGGCTCATCAAAATTTTTTAAAAATCACTAAGCTTATACGCTTTCTAGATTTTTAGCAGTAATATTAGATGCCAGAATAAATGGACCTATATCAAAGTTTTAAGTGAATATAAATGAGAAATCTAGCATTCTATTCACACTCAGTCAAACAAGTGGAATCAAAATGTCAGAAATTTTTTATCTAGGCAAAAATTCATATATTTTCTAAAATGTGTATATTATACATACTACACATATATATAACACATGCTGCTGCTGCTGCTGCTAAATTGCTTCAGTCGTGTCCGACTCTGTGCGACCCCATAGATGGCAGCCCACCAGGCTCCCCCGTCCCTGGGACTCTCCAGGCAAGAACACTGGAGTGGGTTGCCATTTCCTTCTCCAAGGCATGAAAGTGAAAAGTGAAAGTGAAGTCGCTCAGTCATGTCCAACTCTTCGTGACCCCATATGCATACAAAAGCTTTTCTACTACACTTGATAAAGGCTTGAGAAAGAACAACAAAAAAAGAGACAGAGAAATTAGAAAACATAACCTAAATGAAGTAGGAGCACTGACCATGAATAGAAAAAGCAAAACAAACTGGATAAAGGTAAAAGATCATCATATAGTCCAGTTGTTTTTAAACATGGCTGCTCTTAAGAATCATATTTGAAGCTTTGAAGAAAGAAAACAATATCTGGGCATTTTTATTTTTCAAAAAGTTCCAAGATAATTCTAACACACATCTGGATTTTAAGAAGTAATTACAAGTTTTGAAATGGCAACCCACTCCAGTATTCTTGCCTAGAGAATCCCATGGACGGAGGAGCCTGGTAGGCTACAGTCCATGGGATCGCAAAGAGTCGGACACGACTGAGCAACTTCACCTTTCTATTAAATGGTAGTTTTTGTGATAATCCATTATTTTCTGTTAACCAATCATGATACATGGTATCAAATGAATAATAATTACATAATCACAATAGTAAAAGATGTTTATCAGTTTTAACGAGGAATAGCCAGACCAAAAAACAAGATAATTACAATTGTAAGCCGTAGTGGGAACAGGATTAATCTAACAATATAGAATAATTACATATAATTTGAGGGGTAGAATGACACAGTAAGTAGAAGTGATGTGGTAACATACATGCACATGTCTTCAGCCACTTAGCCAGGCTATGTCTTTTGCCTGATGGATTTAATCCTTTTATATTTAAGATAAATATTAATATGTATGATTCTATTACCATCTTCTTAATCATTTGGGGTTTATTTTCTGTAGATCTTTCCCTTCTCTGTGTTTCCTGCCTAGAGAAGTTCCTTTAGCATTAGTTGTAAAGCTGGTTTGGTGGTGCTGAATTCTCTTAACTGTAGCTTGTCTGGAAAGCTTTTGATTTCTCTGTCAAATCTGAATGAGAGTCTTGCTGGGTAGAGTATTCCTGGTTGTAGATTCTTCCCTTTCATCAGTTTGAATATATCATGCCATTCCCTTATGGCTTGTAGAGTTTCTGTTGAGAAATCAGTTGATAACCTGATAGGAGTTCCCTTGTGTTTTTCCCTTGTTGCTTTTAATATTTTATCTTTGTCAGTTGGTTTACTGTGTGTGTTGGTGTGTTCCTCCTTGAGTTTATCCTGCCTGGGGCTCGCTGTGCTTCCTGGACTTGGTTAACTATTTCCTTTCCTAATTTAGGGAAGTTTTCAGCTACTATCTCTTCAAATACTTTCTCAGGTCCTTTCTCTCTTCTCCTTGTGGGACCCATATAATGTGAATGTTAGTGCATTTAATGTCCCAGAGGACTCTTAGGCTGTCTTCATTTTTTTTTTTTTCATTCTTTTTTCCAGTGTTCTGTTTTGTGGCAGTGATTTCCTCCATCCTATCTTCCAAGTCACTCATCCATTCTTCCACCTCAGTTATTCTATTGATTCCTTCTAGTGAATTGTTCATCTCTGTTTGTTCTTCTGCTCTTCTAGGTCTTTAGTAAACGTTTCTTGCATCTTCTCCATTCTTCTGAGATCCTGGATCATCTTCACTATCATTATTTTGCATTCTTTTTCTAGAAAGTTGTTTATCTCCACTTCATTTAGCTGGCTCTCTGGGGTTTCTCTTGTCCCTCCATCTGGAATATATCCTTCTGGCTATTCATTTTGAATAACTTTCTGTGATGTGGTTTTCATTCTAGCAGCTGTGGAGTCATGGTTCTTGCTTCTTCTGTCTGCCCTCTTGTGGAGGAGGCAAAGAGGCCTGTGTAAGTTTTCTGATAGAAGGGACCTCTGGTTGAAAACCTAGGTCTTGCTCTAGTGGGAAGGGCCTTGCTCAGTAAAGTTTTAATTTGGTTATCTGCTGATGGATGGGGCTTCCCTTCCTCCCTGTTAGTTGTTTGGCCTGAGGGAACACAGCCCTGGAGTCTACATGTTTTATGGTAGGACTAATGGCAACCTCCAAGACAGCTTATGCTAAGGGGCACCTCCCAGACTGCTGCTGTCAGTGACTCCATCCCTGCGGCAAGCCACTGCCAACCCACACCTCCACAGGAGACCCTCCAACACTAGCAGGTAAGTCTGGTTCAGTTTATTTATTTCTCCTGTGTCCTGGTATGCACAAGATTTTATTTGTGCTCTCTAAGAGTAAAGTCTCTGCTTTCCCCAGTTCTGTGGAAGTCCTGTAATCAAATGCCGCTAGTCTTCAGAGTCACATTCCCTGGGGATTCCTAATCTCTTTGTTGGATCCCCAGGCTTGGAAGTCTGATGTGAGGCTCAGAACATTTACAACAGGGGGAGAACTTCTTTAGTCTTATTGTTCTCCAGTTTGTGGGTTGCCCATCAGTGGGTATGAAAATGAAACCGAAGTCGCTCTGTTGTGTCCAGCTCTTAGCAACCCCATGGACCGTAGCCTGCCAGGCTCCTCTGTCCATGGGATTCTCTGGGCAAGAATACTGGAGTGGGTAACCGTTTGTTCCCTTCTCCAGGGGATCTTCCTGATCCAGAGATCAAACCCAGGTTTCCCGTGCTGCAGGCAGATACCTTACCATCTTGGCCACCAGGAAACCCCAGTGGGAATGGGGTCTGACTTTACCATGATTTCGCCCCTCCTACTGTCCTGCTGCATCTTCTCCTTTTTCTCTGGACATGGGGTTTCCGTTTTTGGCGGGTTCCAGCATCCGCCTGCCAATGGCTGGTCAACAGCTAGTTGCGATTTTGGTGTTCCTGCAGGAGATGAGCACACATCCTTCTGCTCCTCTATTGTGAACCAATCTCCCTTATTTCTTAATTTAGCCACTCTGGCTGTTATTCCTCAAAAGTCTTCTATTCCCCCTTGATGAATTAACAGCTCCTCTCCTGTATTTGACCATATACCAGAGTCAAATTTCACCATCCCCCGTTTCATCATATCTGTGTTAAATCTTGTCAGCTCTGAAGACTTGCTAAACTTTATTAGCTTTGGGGTATGTGTTGGTTTTCAGTGTTTATTCTGTCTCCAGTTCACATACAGTCTCCTTTGATTTTGGAATCATATTAGTCTAAAAGCTGTATTTCTTGCCCAATTTTTTTTGAGGGAACAGAAAAGTTTTATTAAAATAACAATAAGCAAACAATTCATCTGCATGGGGCAGCTGTTAGTTTCACAGGAAAAGGAGAGAACTGGTTATTCAGCAAACTGGTTGTTGTTGGTCAAAGATTTCCTACAGATACATCTGAATACACCAAGCATTATTCTCTTATCTGTTGAATATTTTTTTGCCCAATTTTAACATCCAACATTCTTTATCACCTTCAGTCCCCATCTGGAGCCTAATGATAGAAGTCTGATACCTTCTATCATCTTTCATGAGAGATGCTTTTATCACTGTCTTCAAGACAATTAAATAAACCAGATATGAATTCTCTTTGGCAAATGTTCACAGAGTGTTTCACTGTCCTTCCCACCTAAACAGCCCAGTATAATTATAATGTTATCAGCTCTGAAGTCAGGCAGTCAAAGAGGAGTGCACATAGTTGTATAACTGGGAAAAACATCTAACCTCATAATTTTATCTGTAAAATTATATTTTATAAGAGGTTGTAAAGATATATTTAAAAATAAGTATATGTAATAAAGAACAGTTATAGTAATAAAAGTGCTTTTGTGGCAGGGACAGTCAAATCTGGAAGTTCCCCCCAACAATTCCAGAGTTGTAAACTTTTTCTTTTTTATTCTTAGGAAAATTCCATGAAGAAAATCCAAAATATAGACAAGGAAGGTGAGGACTATAGTAACAAAAAAAGATAGGATTCTACTGGGATGAATCTAAAGACACTGTGTATCAGTCTACAAAGCTTAAAACTATGTAAGTCTACAATTCTAACATTGTAAAGAATTATTTGAAATGCTCACATACTATTGACAAAAATAGAAACTGGCAGAAACCTTGGGAAGGAGATTTTGAAGTATATAACAAGAGCCTTTAGAATGTATCCACATAGTAATAGTATTTCATCAAAGTTAAATTGATGATTTGGCTAACTACATTGTAGTCATATAAGAATAAAAATATGTCTGTTTTTGGAAACAGCATACTCAAGTATCAAGTGGTTGAAAGACTGCATCTACAAGTTTTTGTAAAGATTGTACTCTTTGCTGTGTGTGGTCAACGGCATGACACTAACACACGGCACATGTGAGCTGCCATTCCCACGGCCACCTGTGAGCTGGGAATGGGCGAGAGCAGGTGGGTGTTGAAACTAACCACTGTTAGTTTTATGTGTCAGCTTGGCTGGGTCAGGGTACCTAGATAACTGGTCAAGTATTATTCTAGACGTTGCTGTGTGAAGGTGATTTTTTTTTTTAGATGAGATTAACCTTTAAATTGATAGGTTCTGAATAAAGCAGATTATCCTTCACAATGTGGACAGGTCTCATTTAATCAGTCAAAGGCATTAATAGAAAAAAAAAAAAAAAACCTGACCTCTCCTAAGCAAGAAGGAATTTTGTAGCAGAACTAACTGCCTCTGGACTTGAAATGCAACTCTCTCCTGAGTCTCTAGCCTGCTGACCTACCCCATTACATTTCGGACTTATTAAGACACCACAATCATATGAGCCAGTTCCTTAAAAATAAATTTCTCTCTGTGTATACACACATGCACACACACTCTGCTGGTTGTGTTACTCAGAAATTACCCTAACACATGGGCAAGTAGCTCACTTAATGAAATATAGCAGCTGCTTTCTTTAGTAAGCAATCTTCTGGGTACTGTCAAGTTTTTATCAGATTCCAAAATTAGACTCCAGAGATCCAAAAGAGCTAATTTTAACAGTATTTCCCCCCCATTTTAATCATTGCTTCAGTGGAGGAATAGATCTTTTTAAAGTTCCCTAATCTGCAGTTTTCAGTAATATCACAACAACTTACTTAAATGATTCTCAAATATATGTTGAATTATATATTTTCCAGAATGATTACTTTCAAATGTTAACATTGAGAATATTTGGGCAGTTGGGTGTAAAGCAACTAGAAATTCTCTCTTCTGTTTCTGAAACTTTTCTGTAAGTCTGAAATTAAATCAAAATAAACCAATTTCTAAAATATAGCCTTTTTAGAGACCGGTTCAAGATGGGCAACTGAATACAAGCCAAAGCCTTCTCATGTCACCCCAAAGGTCTTGGAAATTAAAGATTTTATCTCCAGATCACCTTACCCGCCTCCTGAGAAATCTGTATTCAGGTCAAGAAGCGACAGTTACAACTGGACATGGAACAACAGACTGGGTCCAAACTGGGAAAGGAGTACGTCAAGGCTGTATTTTGTCACCTTGCTTATTTAACTTATATGCAGAGCACATTATGCAAAATGCCAGGCTGGATGAAGCACAAGCTGGAATCAAAACTGCCAGGAGAAATATCAATAACCTCATATATGCAGATGACACCACCTTTATAGCAGAAAGTGAAGAGGAACTAAAAAGCCTCTTGATGAAAGTGAAAGAAGAGAGTGAAAAAGCTGGCTTAAAACTCAACATTCAGAAAATGAAGATCATGGCATCTGGGCCCATCACTTCATGACAAATAGGTGGGGAAACAATGGAAACAGTGACAGACTTTATTTTCTTTGGCTCCAAAATCACTGCAGATGGTGACTGCAGCCATGAAATTAAAAGACACTTGCTCCTTGGAAGAAAAGCTATGACCAATCTGAACAGCATATTAAAAAGCAGAGACATTACATTGCCTGCAAAGGTCCGTCTAGTCAAAGCTATGGTTTTTCCAACAGTCATGTATGGATATGAGAGTTGGACCATAAAGGAGGAGGCTAAGCACTGAAGAATTGATGCTTTTGAACTGTGGTATTGGAGAAGATTCTTGAGAGTCCCTTAGACTGCAAGGAAATCAAACCAGCCAACCCTAAAGGAAATCAGTCCTAAATATTCATTGAAAGGACTGATGCTGAAGCTGAAGCTCCAATACCACCTGATGGCATCACCAACTTGATGGACATGAGTTCAAGCAAGCTCCGGGAGTTGGCGATGGACAGGGAAGCCTGGCGTGCTGCAGGTCCATGAGGTCGCAAAGAGTCAGACACGACTGAGCGACTGAACTGAACTGATCTCCATATCCCCTTAAAGATATAATAATAGTAATACGCAAGCAGTATCTTCAGGTCTCCAGAAACTATAAGAAATCCTTTCAAGAAAGAAAATACATGGAATGAAAAAAGAAATACACGGAATGAAGAGGAGGACACCACAGCCCCATACACCCACAGAAAAAAAAACTCCCACAAAGATGTAGGCTGGTTCAAGGGTGTGCTAAGATAATGAATGCAAGTACATCACACAGGGTCACCTCTGCTCAGGTTAGGCTTTAAGCAACAGAGATGCCTACTGTCAGGTAGAGTGGAGACAGGCAATCCCAGGAGTGAAGGGGGAAAATAGGAGCTTCAGGAGGTCAGCAACACCCAGGAAAAATAGAGGGTTCTCACTACCCAGAAGCAGTGACTGGCTCACCTCATCCAGGAGCTCTGTGTCAGCCACTCTTTCACATTTGGAGAAAAGCTAAAGTAAACCAAGAATTCATAAATAATCTCAAGTATGTATTTGAGCATCCAATCACAGCAAAGAGAAAATCCAAAACTGAAAGAGAGGCTACAAACCCAACAAAACAAATAACTCAATACGTAAAAAACACACGTTTAATAAACTGAATAGGATGACACTTTAGATAGCCACTAACTTCAGAAAGATGTGAAATGCTATTCATTATTTAAAAGAACAGAATATCATGGAAATTTAAAGTTTGACCACTGAAATTAAAAAAAAAATCAAAGGATACACTATTAAAATGGTCAAATAAAAATCAGTAAACTACAAGACTGAGCCAAGAGTTTTTCATAGAATGCAACCCAAAGTTTAAAAATGATGTATAAGACAAATGAATAAGCTAGGAGGGAGACAAGTGAAAAAGAAGCACATAGATAACCAATAGAGTTGGTTATGATCAATGTAGGCTGCCATTAAAACAAACAACAAATAGACTGGTGACTTAAACAACAGTCTTAAAACAACAGAGATCAAGTTGACTTTCTTACAGCTTTGGTGGCTGGAAGTCCAACATGAGGTTCCAGCTGACCTGGTTTCTGGTGAGAGCCCTCCCAGCTTCCGACCGGCTACCTTCTCACTGTTTTCTCTCACACAGCCTTTCTCTAGTCCATGACCAGAGAGAGCGAGCTTTCTGGTGTCTCTTCTGATAAGCAACCAATCCTATAAGATCAAGTCCGTCACCCTAACTACTATCCTTAGAGGCCTGATCTCCAAACATAGCTGGAGATCAGGGCTTCACCATATGAATTTAGGAGCACAAAAACACTGTGTCCACAATAATCAGTAAAACAAAAGCTGGGTCTTTAAAAGGAGAAAATTCAGAAATAAACCATATTAGAAACACACTTGCAAACTATAGAAAAATTTAAAAGTTCCTAGAGGATATCTTGTACATATTTAACATAAAAGAAAAGTTTAAAAGCCAGATAGAGTGTAAAAAAGAAAAATCTATGTTAATCTCATTTAGGAAAGTAGATTTTAAATATCCTAACTAAAGCAGATCAGATCTGAAAAGTAAGTCAGATGTATTAGAATATTCAGAGAAAAAGGGATCATGGATAAATTGGCAGTGTGATGTCATAGTTAATTAGTCCAACACTGGTCCCCTCCAACCTGACTTCCCTCACTGTGGCATCATACAAAGCTCCACGGACAGTGGCTAGAGCCCAGAGCCCAAAACAATCAATCCTGATCAACCACAATATGCGGACACCAGGGGCCAGGGAAGGGGACGCTGCTGGCCCAATCTGTATGCTGGCGTTGCTGACTGTGAATCAAGCATGGTGGTCCTGCTGCGAACCTGCAGCATCTCACAACTGTAACCACTTGTCCTAGATTTCCCAACAACCCTCAATGCCATGCTGTCAGGACAGTGCTAGAATCACAGTTCTGCCACATTTTATTACTACTGTATCCTGGTCCCTGATCATGCCAGGGCAAATCACGTGTTTCTTTAATTATTCATTAGAAGCTCCCCAGTTCAATGGTCAAAGGCTCTATAAAGATAAGTTGCCCTATGGCCTGAATAGATTGTGCTATATTCTGCTTCAGAGTGAAATGAGGCAAGGGAGGCTCACCATTAAATTAGACTCCGTCCTTGTGAGGGCTCTCTAGTAATACTGCCCAGCTTCTGACACGTGGGCTGCTGGGCTACTCACATTGTTTGCATGACATGCCACAGTACAGATTAGAGAAGGAAAGTCATTATGATCATCTTCATATTTACCTCCCCCAAACAAGTGAGAAATTCAACATCCATTCACGATTTTTACAGCAGAAAATAAAGTTCAATCCCAACCCAGAATCATTTACTAAAACAAATTCTGGGCTGACTAAACAGTAAGGTAAAAAGTATCAAACATACAGAATTGAAATAAGAATGCATTTGTATGCAGAACACAAAAAAGTCATAAAAGAAAGACTTTTGAAAATGTAAAGATTAAATATTCTGTGTAAATAAAATTAAAAAAAAATTAACACCATAAAATAAGTTGAAAAGCAAGAAAAAGACAAAGTTGAATATTTTCAATACACAGACACAGGGATTAATATTCAATAAAAAGGGAGTGTACTTGGTAGAAGAGCTTCGTGAAAGCAGGGAAGCCTCAAGATTGCTTTTCTGTTTATATTATTTTTAAAACTTTGTAATAAGACTAAATTAATTCGATATCCTAGTAAAAGTTCGAGTGTCCGGATCTAACAACATAAAAAGCACAAAACAGATTTTTGATTTCTAATATGATTACAAACTGTATGACCATATATAATATATAGTGCATTCTGCAAGCAAAGAGGGGGAAAGAGAAGAGAAGACTGTGACTGGATCTAATAATAAACACGAAACTTGAGATGATCCACATTCAATGATATTCTACCAAGACCAAGACCAAGACCAAAGTATAAAAAATCAAACTCAAATATGACTCGAGAGAGAGAGAATAATGGCTAAGATCTGTATATGGAAGTGTTGTGTTAGTCACTCAGTCGAGTCCTACTCTTTGTGACCCCATGAACCGTACAGCCCGCCAGGCTCCTCTATTCATGGAACTCTCCAGGCAAGAACACTGGAGTAGGTTGACATTTCCTTCGCCAGAGGATCTCTCCAACCCAGGGATCGAATATAGGTCTCCCACATTGCGGGGAAATTCTTTACCGTCTGAGCCACCAGGAAATCCCTTAAGATTTGTACACTATATCTCAAAGGTTACAGAAGAGTCCACCCACCTCACCATGTAGTTTGTGTACATTGTGACTTGTAGCATATAGGTGTTTCCAGAAAGAATAGTGAAAAACTATTACTAGACTAGTAATTATAAAATTATAGTACACCCATATATGGCTCACTGCTGATTATTATTTATACTAATTTTTAAATCCAGTTTTAAAATTCAGCACTGAGTCACATTTTTATAAGGTATGCAAAATGTTCTTCCCTCATTAGAACAAGTCTGAACTGGAGATTTTTGTCCTTGAACTTTTAGAAAAGCAGCAGTGAGATACTTTTGTTTCATTGCAAATGAGAGACTTTTAATGAAGATTTTAGAATTGAAGAGCTAGACTTTCCGGATTCATCTGAATGTTTAGAAATTCTGACTAAAATTGATCCCCAAACCAGTCCACTCAGTATTAATGCATATCTCTTATCTTCTAGTAGAGTTTTTCTTTAACATAAAATGAAAATAAAATCTTAATAGGTTCAGTTCAGTCACTCAGTCGTGTCCGACTCTTTGAGACCCCATGAATCGCAGCACGCCAGGCCTCCCTATCCATCACCAACTCCCGGAGTTCACTCAGACTCACATCCATCGAGTCAGTGATACTATCCAGCCATCTCGTCCTCTGTCGTCCCCTTCTCCTCCTGACCCCAATCCCTCCCAGCATCAGAGTCTTTTCCAATGAGTCAACTCCTCACATGAGGTGGCCAAAGTACTGGAGCTTCAGCTTTAGCATCATTCCTTCCAAAGAAATCCCAGGGCTGATCTCCTTCAGAATGGACTGGTTGGATCTCCTTGCAGTCCAAGGGACTCTCAAGAGTCTTCTCCAACACCACAGTTCAAAAGCATCAATTCTTCAGCACTCAGCCTTCTTCACA
>SJYQ01001308.1:0-22246 GCA_006410935.1 Redunca redunca | reverse complement strand
GTAATGTCTCTGCTTTTGAATATACTATCTAGATTGGTCATAACTTTTCTTCCAAGGAGTAAGCGTCTTTTAATTTCATGGCTGCAATCACCATCTGCAGTGATTTTGGAGCCCAAAAAAATAAAGTCTGACATTGTTTCCAAAGTGATGGGACCGGATGCCATGATCTTCGTTTTCTGAATGTTGAGCTTTCAGCCAACTTTTTTACTCTCCACTTTCACTTTCATCAAGAGGCTTTTTAGTTCCTCTTCACTTTCTGCCATAAGGGTGGTGTCATCTGCATATCTGAGGTTATTGATATTTCTCCCGGCAATCTTGATTCCAGCTTGTGTTTCTTCCAGTCCAGCATTTCTCGTGATGTACTCTGCATAGAAGTTAAATAAGCAGGGTGACAATATACAGCCTTGACATACTCCTTTTCCTATTTGAAAACAGTCTGTTGTTCCATGTCCAGTTCTAACTATTGCTTCCTGACCTGCATATAGATTTCTCAAGAGGCAGGTCAGGTGGTCTGGTATTCCCATCTCTTTCAGAATTTTCCACAGTTTATTGTGATAAAACAAGCCAAACAAGTGTGGGTATTTGGCTTGTTTCTTATCCTACACACATAAATACCTTAGAGTCAACTAAATCCATAGCTAAACCTAAATAGTGCAAGTCTGCAGTGAAATCATAAGTCACACAATCCAAACAAAAGGCACCTACAGACATACACGGTGAGCCCTCTACATGGTGAGGCCTCTGAGGAACGCACTCCAAGCAGCAGTAGCCTGTGTTCTGTGCCATCGTTAAGACCTGCGTATCTAATTTGCTCATATAGTGCAACATTTCAATAGAATACATTAACTACTAGGTGATGATGCTTTGATACTGTTCATATAGCATTCCTTATCTTAAATGATGTGAGTTTTCCCCAAGAGGAGGTTTGGTTTTACTTTAGAAATCTCATCTATATTAAACACCTTATTAAATATTAACACAGAGGGAGGTGACACAGGACACAATATAGACAGTGAAGTCACCTCTCTGCATATATAGGAATAACTTTCTCCTTCGAGGTATTTACACTGGAAAGCTTAGTGTGGCCTGATTAATATTTCAATGGTAACATTTTTAGTGATCAGAACCTTGGCAAAACTAGAATTAAAAAACTGTTAACAAATATTTCTAGTGATAAGACTATGGAATTATTACAAATTTATTACTATGAGGGAAAGCAATCATCTTTAAAAAAAATGCCTCAGTCACTGCTACTCAATATAGAAGGATAAAACTCCATAATTAGCCATAATCTCTGTCCTCTGAAAATTCCCTAATATCATTCAGGAGAAGGGGATTTAAAGTTGTAAGAGCACTTTATAGCTACACTCAGCTTTCCTATGAAACAGTATCTTAAACACTATGTATACTTTTTTCTCTTAGTAAACTTGATACTGGCTTCAGAGTTTGTGGAAATGGAAAAAAAGAAGAATCATCTATTATCATTCTAGAAATGATTTTTTGGTAGAATAGCAAGTATACAAATCAAAAACAGGATAGGCACTACTAGGGCCTAAACTGTTCCTCCCACCCCCAGTTTATATGTTGAAGTCCTAAACTTCAATTGTCTCAGAATAAAAGAGATAAAGTCCTTAAAGAGGTAATTAAATTAAAAAGAAGTCATCAGGGTGAGTCTTAATCGTCTGGCTGGTATCCCTCTCAGAAGAGGCAATCTGGACACAGACAAGCACAGACCATATGAAGCCACGGGGAGAAGACAAAGAGCTAGAAGCCAAGGAACAGAACCTGGCCGAAAGGATCTCAGAAGGGGCCAGCCCCGCGACACCTTGATTTCAGACTTCCGGCCTCCAGAACCATGAGAAAACACGTTTCTGTTGTTTAAGGCATTATTTGTAGTACTTTGTCATGACAGACCCAGGAAACATACACAGCCACTTCTGTTTTTCCAAAACTGAGGTAGTTTTTTGTTCCCACTTTCTGTAAGCCTCAGCCATCACTCTTCAGTGGAAAAGGGTGGTGGTCTGGCCCTGCTCCTCCAGCTTCTCAGAAACTGCTTTCTCAGTGTTGCAGGGAGGCTTAAACAGATGTGTGTTAAGGAGGACTTTCCCAAATGCCTTTAAAGATAAACCCACAACATATTTCCTGTCTTTCCCAACAGGTGAGGCTGAAAATGAAAGACAGTTGTCTTGTTAGAACCAGAAACCATCTTTGCATGAGGGCCATCATCTGAGTGGTAACTGGAACAAAAGCCTGGGCTAGAGAAGTACTTAAGAGGGGACTGCAGGCACCAGAACTGTGACACTGGAATTCTTCTTGCAGTTTAGTCATCTCATGGCTTCTGCAACCCTTTCTAGACAGAGCTTACACTTTGGCTTCAACACAACTCAGAACAGCCTGCGCTGATATCTATCACATGACTCTAGATTTTGGTTTTTCATCCCACTGGCAGCTTTTCCTGTCTTTTCACAAGCAGCACTCCACCACTGCAAACCTGCTATGAAGGAGTCTCCTGCAACTGCAGATAGCTCTGGAAGTCCTTTCAGCATTTACTTCTACTCAAGTGAGAACCAGAGAACCTAGCTCTGCAAATATAGCAGCCTTCTGTAGTGCAGCACACCCTTGGCTTGTAAAACTTAACATCTTTATTTCTAGAAATAGTGTTCCGAAAGCTGCCATTCCATCTCCATCCTCAGCAACACTTCTGCGGTGTGACATGTACACTAGGCCATCCCCCGGCCTCCCTCCTCAACCGCCTTATCTAGGATGACTGTCTCCCACAGTTCTCCATCAGACTACTTTTATGGTTTTGCTTTTAACAAAGAAGCAGCACACAGCAAAGCTCCAAAAGCCCAAGGAAGGGGCAGAATCCATGACTGTGGGGGAGGTAAACTGGCATTGCAAGGTGCTAAAGAACGTTTAGTATATAAGTGCATTCTAAACACTCGACAGGATATACATATAAAGACACAGAGATTAAACATATAGTTTATCTTCCCCTCCTCAGTTTCTACTTCTCAGTTTTTATTTGCTCCTGGGGACTTTAACAGAGAGCTAACAATGCAGACCTGGAGGAGCTGAGAACACTCCTTGTAGAAGAAACAACATGGAAGTGTTTTAAGATTATATTTGAAAGATTACAGCAGAAGAGAGGGAATGAAGTAAGGAAGTGATTGGTCAGGTTAGAAAAAAAGGGGTCAATGTTTTTGTGTCTCCTGTGTATGTACTTGGAGTGGAACAGCTTGGTCATCGTTGTCATTCAGTCGCCAAGAAGTGTCCAACTCTCTGGGACCCAATGAACTGCAGCATGCCAGGCTTCCCTGTCCTTCACTATCACCCTGAGTTTGCTCAAATTCATATCCATTGAGTCAGTGATGCTATCTGACCATCTTATCCTGTTTCCCCCTTCTCCTCTTGTTCTCAATCTTTCCTGGCATCAGGGTCTTTTCCAGTGAATCAGTTCTTTGAATCAGGTGGCCAAAGTATTGGAGCTTCAGCATCAGCATCAGTCCTTCTAATGAATATTCAGGGTTGATATCCCTTAGGATTGATTGGTTGGATCTCCTTTGCAGTCCAAGGGACTCTCAAGAGTCTTCTCCAGCACCACAATTCAAAAGCATCAGTTCTTTGGCACTCAGCCTTCCTTATGGTCCAACTCTCACATCCATACACGATTACTGGAAAAACCATGACTTTGACTATACAGGCCTCTGTCAGCACAGTGATGTCTCTGCTTTTTAATACCATCTAGGTTTTTCATAGTTTTTCTTCCAAGAAGCAAGCATCTTTTAATTTCATGGCTGCAGTCACTGTCTACAGTGATTTTGGAGCCCAAGAAGATATACTGTCACTGTTTCTACTTTTTCTCTATCTGTTTGCCATGACTAAGATGCCATGATCTTAGTTTTTCGAATGTCAAGTTTTAAGCCAACTTTTTCACTCTCCCCTTTCACCATCACCAAGAGGTTCTTTAGTTCCTCTTCATTTTCTGCTATTAAAGTAGTAGTATTTGCATATCTGAGGTTGTTGATATTTCTTTTGGCAACATTGATTCCAGCTTGTGATTCATCCAGCCCGGCATTTCACATGATGTATTCTGCACATAAGCTAAATAAGCAGGGTGACAACATACAGCCTTGATGTACTCCACTCCCAATTGTGAACCAGTCTGTTGTTCCACATCCAGTACTAACTGTTGCTCCTTGTCCTGCACACAGGTTTTGCAAGAGGCAGGAAAGGTGGTTGGATATTTCCATCTCTTTAAGAATTTTCCAGTTTGTTGTGATCCACAGTCAAAGGGTTTAGCATAGTCAGTGAAGCAGAAGCAGATGTTTTTCTGGAATTCCTTGCTTTCTCTATGATCCAGTGAATGTTGGCAATTTGATCTCTGGTTCCTTTACCTTTTCTAAATCCAGCTCGTACATCTGGAAATTCTTGATTCATATATTGCTGAAGCCTAGCTTGACAGATTTTGAGCATAATCTTGCTAGCATGTGAAATGAGTGCAATTGTACAGTAGTTTGAACATTCTTTGGCATTGCCTTTCTTTGGGCTTGGAATAAAAATGGACCTTTTCCAGTCCTGTAGCTGCTGTTGAGTTTTCCAGATTTGCTGGCATATTGAGTGCAGCACTTTAACAGCCTGTCCATAGGCTGACTCTATGTTGAACATTCTGAGGAACTGTCCAAGTATCTTCTTGAGTGGCTGCACCATTTCACATTCCCAGCAGTGACTGTATGAGAGTTCCCACTTCACATCCTCACCAACACCTGCTATCTGTCTTTTTTATTACAGCCATCCTAGAAGGTGAGAAGTGTTTCCTCATTTCAGTTTTGATTTGTTTTTCTTATAGCTAATGTTGAATATCTACATGTCTTTTTGGCCATTGCTATAACACCTTTAGGAAAATGTCCTCTGCCAGTGTTTAAAATTGGGTTACTTGCTTTTTATTATTAATTTTTAAGATATATTTTAGACACAAGACCGTTATATCTTTTCAAAAATATTTGAAAATATTTACTCTCATTCTGTGTGTTGTCTTTTCACATTCTTGATAGTAGCACAAGAGGTTTTAAATTTGATGAAGTCAATTTTTCTGTTTTTTCTTTTGTTACCTATGACTTTGAAGTTAACATAAGAAGGTGTTGCCCAAGTCAAAGTCAGGAAAATTTACTCCTGTATTTTCTTCTAAGAATTTAATAGTTTTAATTTTTTATATTTAAGCCCTATGATCCATTTTAATCTTTTAAAATATTACAAAGACGTTCAACCTGATTCTTTGCATGTGGCTATCCAGCTGTCCCAGTATAACATTTGTTGAAGACTGTTTTCCCATTAAACTGTCTTGGCATCTTTGTTGAAAATCAGTTAAGTCTAACTCTAAGGGTTTATTTCTGGACACACCATTCTATTCCACTGATATATTCCATTCTTACAGTACTAACATAAGAATATACCATAAGAGTACCATATGAACGGAGGAATGCATCATGGAATATAACTGTCCTGATCACTATAATTTTCTAGTAATTTTTTTTGAAAATTGAAGTGTGAGTCTTCCACCTTTGTTCTTTTTCAAGATTGTTTGGCTCTTCTGAGTCCCTCAACTTCCATATGAAATCTGGAAGCTTTCTTTTACAAAGAAGCCAGTGGAAGGTTTGACAGGGATTACATTGTATCTATAGATCAATTGAGAAAGTATTGTCATCTTAACAATATCAAGTATTACAATCCATGAACATGAGAAATCTTTCCATTTATTTAGGTCTTCCTCAATGTTTTATAATTTGCAGAATATAAGCTCTGCACTTCTTGTAGAAATTATTCCTAAGTATTATATTCTTTTCATACTATTGTAGATAGAATTTTCTTAATTTCACATTTGGATTGGTGTTTGCTAATGTACACTTTTATATTGATGTATATTGATCAAGTATATACACTTGTATATTGATCCTCTATCTGACAACCCTGTTGAACTGGCTTATGAGTTCTAATAGTTTTTTACTTGATTCCTTAGGATTTTCTATTTACCAAATCATCTACAAACACAGAAAATTTTACCTTTCCCTTTACAACCTGGACGCTTTTAATTTCATTTTCTTGCCTAACTGCCCTGGTTAGAACCTTGACTATAATGTTAGAACTGGGAAGAGTGAGCATCTTGCTTTGTTGCTTATTTCAGAGGAAACACCCATTCTTTCACCATAAAGTGTAATGTTGTCTATGAGTTTTGTGCAGATGCCCTTTCTGATTGAGGGAGTTCCTTTCTATTCCTAGTTTGTTGAAATTTGTTTTAAAATCAGGAAAATGTGTTAGATTTTTGTTAAATGCTTTTTCTGCATCTATTGGATGAGATGACTGGATGGCATCACCGACTCAATGGACATGGGTTTGGGTAGACTCTGGCAGTTGGTGATGGACAGGGGAGTCAGACACGACTGAGCGACTGAACTGAACTGACTGATTGAGATGCTCATGTGATTTTCTTTTACTGATATGATATACTATACTAATTAATTTTCAGATGTCAAACTAACTTTAAATTCCTGAGACAAATTTCTTTAATCATCATGTATGGTATTTTTTATATGTTGCTGGACTTGGTTTGCTAGTATTTTGTGAAGGATTTTTGTCTCTACATTTGTAAGAAATAATGGTCTATTCTTTTCATGTCTGATTTTGGTATCAGAGTAGATGGATTTGATTTTAAATTCTGTGATTACAAACCTTAAAAGGATACTCAATACTTCTCTATAATTCTACCATAGGTTGCCTTTAAGTATACTTTCCTGTTCATCTAGACAATTTCTCTATTGAAAACATACTCTTCTGCCTCCCCACCTTAGCTAATGACCCTAATTAGGAAATGTTTCCATGAATTCAATTATTGTTTTCATCTAGGATCAATCACAAGCACATAAACAAACATACACAAAGACTTAAGCTTAGCTCACAGGCTAGGTTAATGTGAAGATATATCAGAACAAACCTATTGTCTCCAAACTTAAGCCTCTTGTGATGAAAATGGAACTGTTCATCTGCCTTAAATTATACTTCCCAAGCTATACTTTTCAATATTCTGGATAACATGGTCACAGTGTCAAGCTATCATGGAGTCTTCTGCTCTTATATGCAGAATATACTTGAAATATGTTTATCAAGTATTTCGTACAATTATAGAAACTTGGCATTAAAGATACAAACTTTAAAATAGTTTTGACTAATAAAAAATTACAGTGGCCTAACCTTACTAGCTGGTGATAGCCTGGCATGCTGCAGTCCATGGGGTCGCAAAGAGTCAGACACAACTGAGTGACTAAACTGAACTGAAACTTTACTAGTAATGTGGCTATTTAATGTTTGTGAGTCTTAACTTTAAATACTTAATGTCATAACCAATATATTGTTAGAATATATGTGTTGTTAATATGTTCATAAGATATGGTGAATAAGTTAAGAGAAATAGGAAGATTAATAGATAAAACCAGAATATAATACAATATGCAGTTTTAAAATACTTCTTTACAATTTTAGGTATGATTTAACTAGTATTCTAATTATTTATGGCCATAATTAGTGTTACTACAGTTAAAATNAAAAAGGCTCACAGCTTTTATCCTGACACAACTAAAGTAAAGGTTGCTGGATTCCAGAAAACAGACAGCAGCACAAACATGTCAACAAAAGCATTTACTTGTAGTTTGACTAGATATATTATCAAAGAAAAAAAAATTTAAAGAAACAGTTTTCTTGTATTTTCAAACACCGATCATTCTAGTAGGCAAACGAACTCTGAAAAATGAAATGGAAAAGTTGTAAAAAGATTTATATTACAGTAAGAATCTAAAAGATCTAGGGACTTCTCTGGTGGTCCAGTGGCTAAGACTCCACACTCCCAATGCAGGGGACCTGGATTCAATCCCTGGTCAGGGTAGTAGGTCCCACATGCCACAGCTGAAGAGTGTGCATGCTACGACAAAAAGACCTTGCATGCTGCAGCAAAGACTGAAGACCCTGCATGCCACAACTAAGACACAGCGAAGTAAAATAAAAAGTATTTTTAGAAAAAAACAGACACTTAAATATATTTGAAGTTGATACATTTAATTTTTTAAAATACAAATTATTAACAAATATATTAAAGTGTGTAGGGAATTACTGCAGATGGTAACTTCAGCCATGAAATTAAAAAATGCTTGCTCCTTGAAAGAAAAGCTATGACCAACCTAGACAGTGTATTAAAAAGCAGAGACATCATTTTGACAACAAAGGTCCATACAGTCAAAGCCATGGTTTTTCCAGTAGTCATGTATGGATGTGAGAGTTGAACCATAAAGAAGGCCGAGTGCCGAAGAACTGATACTTTCAAACTGCAGTGCTGGAAACTTGAGAGTCCCTTGGACTGTAAGGAGATCAAACCAGTCAATCCTAAAGGAAATCAACCCTGAATATTCATTGGAAGGACTGATGATGAAGCTGAAGCTTCAATACTTTGGCTATCTGATGAGAAGAGCTGACTCATTTAGAAAAGACCCTGATGCTGGAAAGACTGATGGTAGGAAGAGAAAGGAACAACAGAGGTGGAGATGGCTGGATGGCATCACCGATTCAATGGACATGAGTTTGAGCAAGCTGCAGGAGATGGTGAAAGGTGGGGTCACAAAGAGTCAGACATGACTGAGTGACTGAACAGCAACAAGGAAATCCCTGGTGGTCCTGGTTAGTGGGCCCAAGTTTACAAAGATCCCACAAGCCATGGTGTGCGGCCAAAACACCAAAAACAACAACAACAACAAAAAAACAAAAACAAAAACCAGTCCTACCTTTGATGACTGTTGTATTAAGTGAGATTGATATATATTTTTTAAAGTGTGAATTTTATATTTATATATCCAAATAAAACATTACAAGGTTAAAAGCAATATTCTAAATGCATATGAAGCTGACTGAAACTACATTGTATCAGCTACAATTCATTTTGTTGCAAGTGATGGCTTAAGCCAAAAAATTAAAATTAAAAAGGAAAGAAAAAACTATTGGTTCATATGTCAAAAGAGAGAAGTATGTCAGACGACATGAGGCACAGCTAAATTCAGAACTAAATCAACACAGCAAAATCAGCAGCATTTCTCTACACCAACAATGAACTACCCAAAAAGGAAATCAAGAAAACTATCTCATTTATAATAGCACCAAAAATAATAAAATACTTACAGATAAATCTAACCAAGTAGGTGAAAGATCGGGTAAATGAAAACTGTAACATCCTGAGGCAGCGACTTCCCTGGTGGTCCAGCGGCTAAGATCCTGTGCTCCCAGTGTAGCAGGCCCAGGTGTGACCCCTGGCCAGGGAACTAGACCCCGCAGGACACAACTCAAAGACGCTGGCTGCTGAAACAAAGATCAAATACCCCGAGTGCCACGACTAAAAGCCAAAACAAATTTATTTATTTAAGTAAATAAATGAATATAAAAACTGCAAAAACCACTGGTGAAAAAAACTGAAGATGACACAGGTAAATGAAATGTCCATACTATGCAAAGTGAGCTATAGATTCAATGCAATTGCTATCAAATCCCTATAGTATTTTTCCCAAACACAGGCAAAAAATTACAAAATTCCTATGGAAGCACAAAAGATCCCAAATAGAGAAAGTAATCTTGAGAAAGAACAAGTTGAAGGCATCACAATTTCTGATTTCAAAAATACATTACAGTATTACAAAGCTACAGTAACCAAAAGATTATGCTGTTTGATTGAAGAAATACACACAGACCAACTGAACTGAACAGAGAAATAAATCCACAAATATATGGTCAACTAATCTTCAACAAGGGCATCAAGAACAGATAATGAGGAAAGGACAATCTCTTCAATAAGTGAGGCTTCGAAACTCAGTATCACTTATCTTACAAAATACACAAAAAGTAACTCAAAATGGATTAAAGGCTTAAAATGTAACACCTGATACTAGAAGAAAACAGGGGAAAAGCTTCATGACACTGGTCTTGGGAATGATTTCATGGATCTGATACCAAAACACAGGCAATAAAAGCAAAAACAGAGAAGTAGAAATGCATCAAACTAAAAGGCTCTGCATAGCAAAGGAAACAGCAGAGTGAAAAGGCAACCTGAAGAAGAGAAAATATTCATAAACCATATCTGATAAGGGGTTAATATATAAGGAATTCCTAAAACTCAAAAGGAAAAAACCAAATAATCCAATCAAGAAATGGGCAAAGGACCAAACAGACATTTTTTCAAAGAAGACATACAAACAGCCAGCAAGAATATGAAAAAATGCTCAATCCCATTAACCCTCAGGGAAATGCAAATCAAGCATGGACAAGGATGGAGGAAAAGATTACCCTTGTACAGTGTCAGTGGACATGTGCATTGGTCTAGCCATGGTAGAAGACATTACGAAGGTTCTTCAAAAACTTAAACATAGAATGATGATATGATCCAGCAGTCCCACTTCTAGACATATATCCAAAGGAAATAAAAGCACTGAGGCATCTGCACTCCCATGTTAATCGCAGCATTATTCACAATAACCAAGAAATAGAAAACAACCTAGGTGTCTACTGATTGATGAATTAATAAAGAGATAGTGATATACATATATATATACAAATTATTATTCAGCCTTAAAAAAAAAAGGAAATCTTGTCCTATGTGACAACATAGGTGAACCCAGAAAGGCACTGGGCTGAATGAAGTTAGTCAGGTATAGAAAGAAAATACCATATGATCTTGCTTAGTCTGAAAAAAGTCAAACTCAGAAGCAGAGAGAATTGTGGTTACCAGAGGTGGGGGTGGGGAGAGGAAACGTGGTTCTGTTCCACAAAGGGCACAAAGTTTCAGTTATGCAGCATGACTAAGTTCTAGACCTTCAGTACAGGGTGGTGACTACAGTTAATAATACTGCTGCTGAGATCTGAAAAGACAGTAAACCTTTTTCTAAAAAAAAACAAAGATAGAAGCACTGTTCGAAATCTCAGAATACCAGATAGGAGCTAAATACTTTTTTTTATTTACAGAGAATTCTGTCTTTTTAATCCTCCTATATTTTAATTTTACTTTTATTACAGCTGATTTACAATATTAGTTTCAGGTGTATAACACAGTGATTTAATATTTTTATATACTCCACTTCGAGTTATTATAAAATATTGGCTATATTCCCAGTGCTCTGCAATATATCCTTGCAGCTTATTTATTTTATAAATAGCAGTTTGTACCTGTTAATCTAATCTGCCTATCTTGCTCCTACCCAATCCTTCTCCCCACTGGTAACCACCAGTGTGTTTTCTGTATCTGTGAGTTTGCTTCTGTTTTGTTACATTAATTCATTTTATAGATTCTGCATATAAATGATAATATAAAATACTTGTCTTTTAAGAGAGTAAATCTTAAGTGTTCTCACCACATACATACAGCAACTATGGGAGATGATGGATGTGTTGATAAATGTGACTGTAGTAATCATTTCACAATGTATTAATATACGTACATCAAAAACATCTTGTTGTACAACTCTTATAAAAATAAATAAATTCAGGATTAACTGATTTCATCAGGATTTGTTTTCCCTTAGTCTCTCTACTTTGCCTGCTTCTGCTTCAGGTTAAGCATTAGGTTCCATGTGAGGAACAGGGCAGCAAGTTCAAGGCCAGTGTGACAGCAAGTGTGTCTTCCCCAGAAGTCCACAAAAGCCTCATGGCATCACACTGATTCTAAGTGGGCATGTGTCTCTCCCAGCGTCAGTGACCATAGCTGGTGAATATCATGTGCTAATTTTCAGGCAGAGGTCACACACGTACCACTGGAGCAAGGGGTAGACACTGCTCCAGACAAAACACACTGGAGGAAGAAGATCTGCAGACGTAAACTGGGTAGAAGACAAAAAGAGTAGGTATCCACGCAATATTTGAAAATACATATACCAGAGACAAAAACTGGAAGAAAACACAGAAAATAAAAATCTTATGGTAATAAGAATATGAACTGCTTTTTCCTCTATCTTCCAAACATTTTTAATGGAAGTTTTAAAATTATAGTTTCATATAACTATACAGGTCACTCCTCGTTACTTGCAGATACCATATTTGCAATTCTGTCTACTCATTATAAATCATTTGTAACCTCTGATATCAATATTTGCTGGGCTTCTGCAAGGTAACACTGACTTCTTGCTTCAGTTCTCATACTGTAAACAAGTATCCATTGTGGTCTATTCAGGGCTAACATAATGTAAAAGGACAAAATTAACATTTAAAAGATATTTCTCAAAGATATTTTAGCAACATAACAGTATCTATTCTTGAGATAAACATTTATTAAAAAACATACTTGGTATCAGATCAACATATATCAAAATGGTGACTGCTGCTACTGCTGCTAAGTTGCTTCAGTCGTGTCCGACTCTGCAACCCCATATTCGGCAGCCCACCAGGCTCCCTCGTCCCTGGGATTCTCCAGCCAAGAGTACTGGAGTGGGGTGCCATTGCCTTCTCTGAAATGGTGACTAACTACAGAAAATTTTGATACTACTAATTTATCAGGTTTAATACTATTTTTCTGTATATTCTGTTCATAATAACAGTCTTTCAGTTAAAATCAGTTATTGAAAACTCTGAACTTTTAAAATATGAAAACAAGTTTCCAAATATAAATTTTCAATAAAAATGATTTCAATCTGCACTGTCTCTTTATTTACACACTTGTGTACCTAAATCTTAGTTTTTGCTAAGTTGTAACTTCTTGTTGCAAAGATTAATTGTAAAAATGTTTTATAGACTTGTAAATTTTAAAACTGTAAAGCTGTATCAGGTAATATGCCCAAAATGGCTAATTTTATTTTATTTTAAATATTAATTTTTTTGGTCCCACTATGGTCATGCGGGATCTTCGTTCCCTGACCTGGGATCCAACCCACGCCTCTGGCAGTGAACATGCGGAGTCCCAAACACTGGACCGCCAGGGAATTCACAATAATAGATAATTTTAGAGTTCAGTTCAGTTCAGTTCAGTCACTCAGTCGTGTCCGACTCTTTGCAACCCCATGAATTGCAGCACGCCAGGCCTCCCTGTCCATCACCAACTCCCGGAGTTCACTCAGACTCACGTCCATTGAGTCAGTGATACCATCCAGCCATCTCATCCTCTGTCGTCCCCTTCTCCTCCTGTCCCCAATCCCTCCCAGCATCAGAGTCTTTTCCAATGAGTCAACTCTTCGCATGAGGTGGCCAAAGTACTGGAGTTTCAGCTTCAGCATCAGTCCTTCCAAAGAAATCCTGGGACTGATCTCCTTCAGAATGGACTGGTTGGATCTCCTTGCAGCCCAAGGGACTCTCAAGAGTCTTCTCCAACACCACAGTTCAAAAGCATCAGTTCTTCAGCACTCAGCTTTCTTCACAGTCCAACTCTCACATCCATACATGACCACTGGAAAAACCATAGCCTTGACTAGAGGGACCTTAGTCGGAAAGTAATGTCTCTGCTTTTCAATATGCTATCTAGGTTGGTCATAACTGTTCTTCCAAGGAGTAAGCGTC
This sequence comes from Redunca redunca, assembly GCA_006410935.1. Lineage (NCBI taxonomy): Eukaryota > Metazoa > Chordata > Mammalia > Artiodactyla > Bovidae > Redunca > Redunca redunca. Next base: position 8,686 of record SJYQ01001308.1, on the reverse strand, counting down.
TTTTAATTTCATGGCTGCAGTCACCATCTGCAGTGATTTTGGAGTCCCCCAAAATAAAGTCTGAAACTGTTTCCACTGTTTCCCCATCTATTTTAGAGTAACCTTAGAAAATGAAGATAATAAAGACTTCAATAATTTTAATCCTTAGGAATGTAATTATAATGTATGTAAGAAGTGTTAAGCAATATTGCGAGTTCAAGAATATTCCCCTTAACCTACAAAAACATATTCCTTTGGGGGAAAAAAATCTGATTTTATTTAAATATAGCAATAAGGACAGTATTTCAACTAAATATTAATTTGTTTCCTCACTCATTTTTTTTTAAACCAGATATTTACCGTGTACATGTCATGTGTTACACAAAAGTTCTAGATGCTAGGGAAACACCAGTCAATCAAAACAGATACGCCATACGTGAGTAAACATTCCAGTAAGAGGGGACACACACAGTACATAAAGGCAAACCAGTAAATAAATGTCAGATAATGATAAGTGCTAAAGAGCAACATAGGATGATATGACAGCAATATATACTATGTTGGAGGAGGTAACTTCTTGGAGGAAATTACACAGTCATGCATATTGGTAACACTACAAATTCAGACTCCAGTCTCAGATGAGCCCTCAGTACATCTTTAAGGCTATCCATTTTACATATTATCTCTTTCCTCTTGCAATTCTTTAGTGATTATTCTAAACTTTTCTCAATCTCAGACCAACCTCTTCATTCTCAAAAGATAAAACTTTTCTCTTACTTTACAAGGATTATCTTTGCCATTTCTCACCTGAATACCTAAAAGCTTATCCAAAACTGCTCTCTTACTTCCTTGCTGCCATTTCAGATCTCAATTCTATTTTCTTCTAAAATACTTCTTGAGGATTTGATATGAGCCAGTCATAATGTTAAGGGAAAAACAAGAGTCTTCTCCTTAAGTAACATTAAGTACCATCATGAAACCAATACAGACTGATTTGGAAGCATACAGGGCACACCTAAGACTTCCAGGTCGGCGGTGTCAGGATACTGCAAAGAGGTGATTTTAAGCCAATCTGAAGAAATTATCATGTAGAGTCAGGCCACTATTATGTGCCCCTAGGAGTCTCTGCTCTACTCCATGCCACTTAACACACTCCACTTAACACTTAAATGAAGTGCTCTACAAGACATGGAAAACCCTGTGGCATGTCATTCTATCTTGTTAACCACGTATCCCTAGCATTTAATGAAATACTTACCAAAGAGAAGCACTGAAAGCATACTTATATTATAAAATAAAGAAAATAGTATGAACTTTAGAGTTAGGTCTGTCCTTCACAGTACTGATATTCAAATTATTTAAAAACTAGGATGGCTGTGTGTATCAGCTGAATGTCATTTGTAGCTCCCGATTTAAATTCTGACTCCATTTTATATGATATTTTAAAATTAAGGCAAGTCAGTTAAATAATCGACTATGATTTTATCATTTGTACATGCTGATAATAATGATACTGAATTCATAGGATGGTTTTAATGATGAAATGAAACAGCATATGAAAAAACACATTTCATAGTTAGTAATTAAATATAATAAATGTTTGACTCTCTTTCTAGACTGCTTTTAAATGAGTAATATTTATAGTTAAGATAAGAAAATTAAAATACAAAGAAACCAATGCAAAATGAGAGCACTCTATTTGTCTTTCGTTCATGATTTTTCTCAAGCACTCAACTCAATAAACGATTGTTTAGTTTGCATACAGACTTTAAAATGCCAGGCTTCCCTCATAGCTCAGTCGGTAAAGAATCTGCCTGCAATGCACGAGACCTGGGTTCGATTCCTGGGTCAGGAAGATCCCCTGAAGAAGGAAATATCAACCCACTCCAGTATTCTTGCCTGGAGAATTCCATGGAGAGGAGCCCAGCAGGCTAGGGTCCATGGAGTTGCAAGAGTCAGACAGGACTTGGTGACTAAACCACCACCAGACTTTAAAATGCATTTAATCTTAATCTTCTCTCCAATGTAAATTGGAATTTACAGGAATTCCAATTACAGAAAACTGGAGTGGGTATCCCTTTCCTTCTCCAGGGGATCTTCCCAACCCAGAGATAGAACCCAGGTCTCCCACATTGCAGGTGGATTCTTTACTAGCAGAGCCACAAGGGAAGCCCAGGGTTCTAGTGAATAACTATATGAATAATGTTTCAAAAGTCACTATGCAAATACTAAGAAATACATCACTAAAGAGTTTTTAAGTGAGAATGTGGAGTTAAATTTAAATTGCATAATGCAAAACTAAGAATATGCTTCTACACATATCACATCTAAAATTGCAAAGTAAGCATGAAAACACTGAGAACGGAAATAAGTTGAAATTATTCTGGAAAGAAACACACAAAGGTTTTCACTGTTTTCTCTAATTTTCTTTTCAATTTCTTTGGAGAGGGCCCTCTCCTTCTTTGTCCTGAGAGGAAAGCCTGGACAGATTGTCTTTCTGCATGACGAAACAGGAAGTATAAGGAAGCAAACAAGCTTCATGAAAGACTTCCAAAAGTGTTACATTCATCCTCCGTCTACCATTTAGGACTTTCAGAGCCTCATCACGATCTTTCAGGGAGGAGTGATTCCTATCTCCAAGGCGGTCTCTTGTCCAGTATATTCTGTGCTAAAGCTTCCTGGGCTCCACTTCAATTCATGACAGATTCAAACCAAGTTTCTCAGAATATTTGTTGAAATTCTTTGTCCTCTGATGTCTCCCCAACTCTTTCTGTTATGTGTGTAGTTTTTACTCTTTAATTCTAATCTTAATGGAAGGAAAAGATATAACAAGTCAATCTGTAATCTCACATGGAACTCAACAATTTGCTTCCATAACAATATATTCTGAACATTTCCCCGTATAATTAAATGTCTACACTATTTAAGCATAGGCATGATTTTAGTTTTGAAGTTAAAATCATACTTTATTTACGAATGCAGACAATTCTAATGAAATTCAAAGTAAAGACCATAGTATTCAATATTGGAGTCATTAGACAATGATTTTTAAATATTTTATTAGCGACTGATTTAGAGAACTTTACCTATTTTTTTGTTTTGTTGCCTATGTTTTTGGTGTCACATCCAAGAAACTGTCAAATCTAGTATCATGAAGCTCTTCCCTGTTTTTGTTCTAAGAGTGTTATAGTTTTAGCTGTTAAATTTAGGTCTTTGATTCATTTTGATTTAATTTTTATGGTGTCAGTTACGGTCCAACTTCATTATTTTGTAAATGGATATTCAGTCTTTCAAACAACATTTGTTGAAAACACTGCCCTATTCCCATTGGTGGGTCTTGGCATATCTGTTGGAAATCAGCTGGCCATATATGTGAGGATTTTTTGTACCCTTTATTCTATTCCACAGGATCCCAGAGAAAGGCAATGCCAAAGAATGCTCAAACTAACACACAATTGCACTCATCTCACACGCTAGTAAAGTAATGCTCAAAATTCTCCAAGCTAGGCTTCAGTAATACGTGAACCGTGAACTCCCAGATGTTCAAGCTGGTTTTAGAAAAGGCAGAGGAACCAGAGATCAAATTGCCAACATCCGCTGGATCATCAAAAAAGCAAGAGAGTCCCAGAAAAACATCTATTTCTGCTGTATTGACTATGACTGTATGGATCACAATAAACTGTGGAAAATTCTGAAGGAGATGGGAATACCAGACCACCTGACCTGCCTCTTGAGAAATCTATATGCAGGTCAGGAAGCAACAGTTAGAACTGGACATGGAACAACAGACTGGATCCAAATAGGAAAAGGAAAACATCAAGGGGGGTATATTGTCACCCTGCTTATTTAACTTATATGCAGAGTACATCATGAGAAAAGCTGGGCTGGAAGAAGCACAATCTGGAATCAAGATTGCCAGGGGAGATATCAATAACCTCAGATATGCAGATGACACCACCCTTATGGCAGAAAATGAAGAGGAACTAAAAAGCCTCTTGATGAAAGTGAAAGAGGAGAGTGAAAAAGTTGGCTTGAAGTTCAACATTCAGAAAACTAAGACCATGGCATCTGGTCCCATCACTTCATGGGAAATAGATGGGGAAACAGTGGAAACAGTGTCAGACTTTATGTTTTGGGGCTCCAAAATCACTGCAAATGGTGACTGTAGTCATGAAATTAAAAGACGCTTACTCCTTGGAAGAAAAGTTATGACCAACCTAGATAGCATATTCAAAAGCAGAGACATTATTTTGCTAAGGTCCATCTAGTCAAGGCTATGGTTTTTCCAGTGGTCATGTATGGATGTGAGAGTTGGACTGTGAAGAAAGCTGAGTGCCAAAGAATTGATGCTTTTGAACTGTGGTGTTGGAGAAGACTCTTGAGAGTCCCTTGGACTGCAAGGAGATCCAACCAGCCCATTCTGAAGGAGATCAGTCCTAGGTGTTCTTTGGAAGGAATGATGCTGAGCTGAAACTCCAGTACTTTGGCCACCTCATGCAAAGAGCTGACTCATTGGAAAAGACTCTGATGCTGGGAGGGATTGGGGGCAGGAGGAGAAGGGGACGATCGAGGATGAGACGGCTGGATGGCATCACTGACTCGATGGACTTGAGTCTGAGTGAACTCTGGGAGTGGGTGATGGACGGGGAGGCCCTGTGTGCTGCGATTCATGGGGTTGTAAAGAGTTGGACACGACTGAGCGACTGAACTGAACTGAACAGGGCTATATGTATGTCTTGATGCTAGTACCATAATATTTTAGTTCTACAGCTTTGTAATATGTTTTGAGGTCAGCAAATAGCTTTGTTCTTTCTCAAGATTGTTTTGGCTATTTAAGGTCCCTTGGGATTCCATATTAATTTTAAGAGGAATATTTTCCATTTTGGTTTTATTTCTGATAATAGCCATCCTAGTAAGTGTGATGTTAATAATTTTATTCCAATTGTCTATTTCCTTAATGTATCTTTTTATTGCTAGTGAGGGGAGCATGTTAAATGGAAGCATCTTCCAGTATTGGGGGCATGTCTCCTAGTTCTGTCCAGTTTTGCTTTGTATGTTCTGAGGCCGATATCCATTATCTGAAGATACAAGTTCCTCTTTTAAATGTGATAGCCTTTTAGGACAAGTAAAAAGTAGAACCATAATTCTCAAGCTAATGTGGAAGAATTTTTCTGGAGTTCCCATCTGAGATATTTTAAATTTATAAAAATGTCAAATGATGATCTAAGAAAGTAAACATTCTAAAATTATAATCAGGATCAACTGAATGAAAACTTCATAAAGGAATAAAGATATCCAATTTCAATGTCTGAGCTGGTAGTGCTTATAGAAGTTGGTGGTAAAACAGGCTGAGCTACATTACAAATGGACTTTTAAAACATGCAAAGGAGTCATTTCAGGAGTTTAAAAGGAAAAAAGTAATGGTAAGATTTACATTTTTAAAAGATCATTTAGCTATCCTGTAAAGAATGACCTGGAACCTGAAAAGAAAGAAAGAATTAGAAGAAACTGTTATAATAGACAGATGGAAAATTGTGGCACAGTAGAGACTATGAAACAGAGCCAAAAGATGAGATGAAAAGCAAAATCTACAAAGTCAGTTGAACAGACTGACTATAGGATGAGAGGGAAGGAGCTATAAAAGTCAAAGGGAATAACATAAAATGGCTCTCAAGAGAAAATGACAAAATACAAGTGAATAAAAAAACACTCATCATTTGTTTTGGGACTTTTAATAATCAACTATTCATAGACAACTGAAAAATCTACAGTAGGAAACTATTCTTAATTTTGCAACTATTAAAAATATCAATGATTTCTTCACTTTTATATCATGGATTGTGAAATGGGTTTGGAAATTTTCCCTCTTTTTTGGTACATAATCTATCTGAAAAAATAGATTATGAAAAAATCTATCTTTCTATAGATCTTACTGAAGCTTAATGTCATCCTTTCTCTGTTGTTTATTTGGTAGTTTTATAAAAATGTCTTTTCTCTGAAAAAGTCACTTTATCTTCCTAATTTTCATAGTGTATATGTGCAAGTCACAAAACAGAATTATTTCTTCCTCTCTTCCCATTTTAAAGAGGGGAAAGAAAATTATTTTCCTCATAGACACTTAAAAAAACTGTCACGACAAAACTCAGCAGGAGGGAATTTCTTATCATGTTAAATTCTCATAGGTCTTGTCTATGTGACTGATTTCTCTGTGATAAATTAAAAAGCTACTTTGCCTGTTTCATCTCAGTGCCTAAAACAATGACACACAGCATGCTGTGAATAAATATTTGTTAAGTATTGAATGGGCTTCCCTGGTGGCTCAGATGATAAAGAACTTGCCTCCAAAAATTCGCCTGCAATTCAGAAGACCAGGTTCAATCCCTGGGTCAGGAAGATCCCCTGAAGAAGGAAATGGCTACTCACTCCAGTGTTCCTGCATGGAGAATTCCATGGACAGAGGAGCCTGGAGGGCTATAGTCCATGGGTCACAAAGAGTCAAGATATGACTGAGCGACTAACACCAAGTATTGAATAAACGAATGAATTCACATCTCAGATAGTAAGAGTCTAAGTCCCAAGCTTCAGAGAAGGGCTGCTCTTACTGCATTTAGTAAGTACAGAATTCCCCCTACTGGATCTTTTTCCCTCCTCTGTACAACCCACCAACCCCACCCTGGGGCCTCTGCTGCCATTCTTCTGTTAGCTCTTCTCGTATTTCTTCTCCCCACTCCTTACATCAAAGACGTCCTAAGATTATTAAATTCTTCTTCACCTACATATGTTTCCAAGAAAAAGTCACTGCATTTATAATTATGATATTCATGTTTATTTTTTTTTTAAATGAAAGCTGTCAGAAGCTAATTCCTCCTGATTATAAAGCACTTCAAGTCAAAAAGTTATTATGAAGCACACACTGTCTGTTCAGGACAAGGCTAGCTGCTAGAGACAGAAGGATATATTTTTTTTTATAAATGCAATGTAATTGCCATAATAATTTGATATCTATTATCAACCCATTCATTTGAAAAGCACATGAACAACATCTTCTACAGTTAGGAAATTGATCTTGTTCCTTTTCTCCTTGAATTCATATTTTTGTATCACTTCCCCAACAGAAGCTTATCCCAACACATTTCAGTGCTTGCAAATACTTTAGTCATATTTCCCTACATAAAACAGTATATTTAAAAATTCCTGAGAACATAAATTTAAGAACTGTCATCAGGATTGTTATATTAACTCACTAGAGCAGTACTTATCAAATGAGAAACAGTTCAAATTATGATCATTATAAAATATCCTAAGTCAGCTTTTATTGGACATGCATCTCATTTACAATTAGATAGCTCCTCCTCCCTCCAATGAAGTCATTCATTTCAGAATATTATTTGTTGCTAAAGAGAAACAGGGTTCAAGCTGATCCTAGTCTTACATTTTGTATTCTTCCGTTCTAAATATTTAGAAGCAGAAGGATTCCTGGTTATATCAATAATCACTCTTCTGAACTAAACTATGGACCAAAAGTCACATAGGAGTATGCCATAAAATTATTCTTAATCAGCAGACAACTGTGTCCTTTTGTAACATTTTTGAAAACCACTGGAAATTATTATTCTTAGGAAACAATTAGCTATCTAGTTATTAGAATCATTTACTTTCTAAACAGATTTAGGTCAGATTAAAGGTACTTCTTTAATTATAGAGCGGGAGAGGGACAGTTACTGAAAAGGAAAGGGGAGAGGTGTCCCAGTTCAGGCACAGTCGGAGGCAGTCAATGTTCGGGAATAAACATGCGATTTAACAACCTGAAAATTAATACCCTTAAAGCTATCATATGGGCTTCCCTGGTGGCTCAGACAGTAAAGAATCTGCCTGCAATGCAGGAGACATGGGTTCCATCCCTGGGTTGGGGAAGATCCCCTGGAGGAGGGCATGGCAACCCACTCCAGTATTCTTGCCTGGAGAATCCCCATGGACAGAGGAGCCTGGTGGGCTACTGTCCATGGGGTCACAAAGAGTCAGACATGACTGAATGACTAAGCACATAACCCCCTGGAAAGCCGTCATGTACTTTAGAAGGTTAAGGGTCTGGGTTACATGATGCCCAGTCTGAGGAATGCTGTTTCAGGGATACACACAGTCTCAGATACACTCCGTGTAACAGAAGTCATGAACTTTGATTCTGAGGGGAGGTCTGGGGTGGGGGTGCGGGTGCGGCGCAGGGTGAGTGATGAGGTATGGGAAGAGGAAAAACAGACTATGTAGGCCCGGACACCAGATTTTTCATTTTTGGTAGTATCTTTGAATCTGCTTTGTATCTCTGCCACTGAAACCATTCCCTTACCCTAAGGCTCTAGACGTGAACACGTGATGGATGTGGGGGATGGGAAGAAAAATGGTTTTAAGACAATACTGATGAAATGACACTGAAGCTGATATATGAAGAGACACTGCAATTTCCACTTATAGGTTCTGACATCTTAATTCCATTCTGCTAACACCGAAGAGCCACACATACACAGTAGTCACAAAACACAGGGCAGAGACACAGTAAACATGATCCCTAGGATGGTATGGTTTTAATAATACAAAATTTAAATCACTAACCCAAAATACGCTTTGTATTTTCTTCTTAAAAGACACTTTCTCGTCCCTCTAACAGTATCTACTCTGCACAGCTTAGAAATATATACCTCCCATTAAAAAA
>SJYQ01001304.1:629760-640591 GCA_006410935.1 Redunca redunca | reverse complement strand
TCCCCATGGACAGAGGAGCCTGGCGGGCGACAGTCCATGGGGTCGTGAAGAGTCAGACACGACTGAGCGACCAAGCACCACACGGCACGGTCTGTGACTTTGATCTAGTCACCTAACCTCTCAGTGCCTCAGTTTTCTCAGCTGGAAATGGGAATTGTTGTAGTAAAATGTAATACTTCTAGGACTTCCGTGGTGGTCCAGTGGTTAAGAATCTGCCTGTCAGTGCAGTGGACATGGGTTTGATCCCTGGTCCGAGAAGATTCCACATGCCACGCAGGGCACAGCTAAGCCCAGTGTGACTCAGCGGCTGAGCCCACATGCCCTAGAGCCTGTGCTTCGCAAGAAGAGAAGTGAAGTGAAGTTACTCAGTCATGTCCGACTCTTTGCGACCCCATGGACGGGAACCTACCAGGCTCTGTGGTCCATGGGATTTTCCAGGCAAGAATGCTGGAGTGGGCTGCCATTTCCTCCTCCAAGAAGAGAAGCCTCTGCAAAGAGAAGCCCACGACCACAACTCCAGTTGTGCGGTGTGGTGCTCTGCTGTGCTTTAACCCTAACCCTTTACCACCGGAGCCACCAGGGACGCCCTGATTGCGCCTACTGACGCAACTAAAGAAAGCAGCACGGAAGACCCAGCATGGCCAAAATTTTAAAAATTAAATTCAAAAAAGAAAATCATTTTAAAAATTTAATACTTCTAAGTTCTCACTTAAGTTCTTGAGACATTCATTTAATATATGTTAGTTATGATGATGATAAAATATTGAGATATATAAAAATGTATGAAACTCTAGCTAGTCTGTTCAGTTTTTATACTAATGTACTTTATGGTAGTAAGTAGAAATCCATTGCTTAAAAAGTCTCTTGCTAATTTCCTGGCACTGAATGTGTATAATTTTAAAATTACAGTAATAACTAAACATTAAAAGTAACTAATAAAATATCAGGTTCTATGCAGATTTTTTTGTAAATAAAGATAAGCCTGTCATCCCTCTCAGCTTAATAGTACTGTTTCAAAAAGAATCTGTTAATCCGTTTAGATGATCCCTTGTGTTTTAAAGAATTGCATGTTTGTGGTAGAATAACTGAAATACAGGAAAGTAAAGAGTAAAAAACCATAAATACTTAGAGGTCCACTACCTGAATACATTTCTCTCCAAACTGTTTTTTCTCTGTGCTGTTTGTCAATATATATAATTTTGGGTAGCAAATATGGGATCCTGGTATACATTTGGTTGTTTCCTAACCTGTGCTTCTTAACATCTCATTATGAATCTTTTCTTCTCTATGTAGTCAGTTGTAATGTTGACTGAACAATATTCCATTTTGCAGCTCTATGATTTATTTATTTATTTGGCTGCATCGGGTCTTCGTTGTGGAATACAGCTTCTGTTGCCTAAGGAATGTGGGATCTTGGTTCCCTGACCAGGGATTGAACCCACATCCTCTGAATTGGAAGGTGGATTTTTTACCTCTGGACCACCAGGGAAAGTCCCCAACTGATTTGTTTTTATTAAACATTATTTTTCTCCCACTGCTATTATCATTATCTCTGCAATAACTGTCCTCCATGCATCTCTATATATCTTTGAGATTTTTTTTTTCCCTTTAGGATAAATTTCTAGAGTTGTGATTGTAAGATCAAAGTACATATTATGGTTTAAAGGTTTTTGATACATCTTTTCAGTTAGTCATTTAGAAAGGTTCTAGCAATTTACACTCAGCATGTTGTATAAGAGTTCCGTTTCCCTCCCCCTTCCTTTTTTTTTTTGAGGAATGACTTAATAAATGACCAACCTAGGGAATTATTTTATCTTTAGAAAGAAGAATGGGTTGTTATTGTGACCATGTTGGTGATGTGATCTGGAAGCTGGAAATTCATAGACCTGTAAGAATAATAGCTAACACTTACCAAGTCCATTTACAGCATTTTATAAGCATAAACTCACTTAATTTTTACAAATTATCGATTTTTAGATGAATGTGACTTGAAAACCAAAATACCCTCTGTTAAGTCACAGGAGCCAGCAAGTGACTCTGCAGAATGGTTACTCTAGAGCCCAAACTCCACAGCCCTGGACTGCCTCTTGCCTGCAAATGTGGTACGGGTGTTGGGGTACAGTTTGCATTCCTGATTTCTGTTTGAGACTAACCTAGCAGTTTCCTGGCATGTACTCATTTATAAAGTAGCTGGCACACAGATTCAAAGCCCTCTCAGTAAAGAGTTAGTCTCATAACTTAGCTCACAAATAAGCCTCCTGTCCTATCTAGCATTCACCTCTGAAAGCAGCATGCTACCCTTTATTCTGTAGTAGTTTTCCTAAAACACCCCCATATGAAAAACAGGATCAGAGTCACAGAGGAGACTAGCACAGTTGGAAAAGGCAGTTTACTTGGTGTGGACCTGCCTTGGAAACAAGACAAGTGGGCTTAGGGACAGAAGTAAGCTTGTGGAGGCAGCCGGGAGCCTGTACAAACATTTCCACGTCAGCCTTGTTGGAGAATTAAGTGTCTGGTGGAAGTTCAGTTCAGGAATGCAAGGCCTTACTGTAGAGATGTCACCCATCCACTGGGAGATCTTTTTTTTAAAAAAACCTGAAGTGTGATGGTAGAGGATCATTGATGTTTTCTTGCTAATGACTAGCCTGCTAACAAGGTGAATTTCCAGTAAGCTAATCTGTTTGATACTTTGGCCACCTGATGTGAAGAACTCATTCCTTGGAAAAGACCCTGATGCTGGGAAAGATTGAAGGCGGGAGCAGAAGGGGACGACAGGATGAGATGGTTGGATGGCATCACTGACTCAATGGACATGAGTTAGAGTAAACTCCGGGAGTGGGTGATGGACAGGGAAACCTGGTTTGCTGCAGTCGATGGGGTCGCAAAGAGTCAGGCGTGACTAAGCGACTGAACTGAGTCTGTTTGAATTCACCATCGCTCTCTTCACCTTTTTTTCTAGTAGGATTAATGATTGGCAGCTCACCTTGCCAGCTTATCTCCCAGAGAGAGGGTTGGTGAAATCATTTTGGCTTCAGCTCTCTGGCCTGAGTTTGCGCTGTTGAGAGAGGCAGGACCGCCCCGGCTCAGTGGTAGGCTGGTCACCAAAACCCTTCTCAGCACTGTGTGGGCCAGGGCTCCACCTGGCCAGGTGGGAGTGGTCCTGAGGCCCCTTCGGTCCTCATCCAGTGGTGGAGCCAGGAGCTGAACCGAGGGATGTGATAGGTTCAGACTCTCCTGAATTTGAATGTGAAAATTACAAGGTCACAGCAGTTGGTCAGAATTTTTTTTTTTAATCCTTGGTTAAAATTAAACATCCTCTCCTTCATGCTGGAGGGCCAGCTTTGGATCCTCTGTGCCTTAGGGAGCTTTTGACTGGTTTCTCTCTCAGGGATGGTTGTGTTCATCCCTGCATTGTGTCTGCAAGTCCCTCTGGTGACCGGTGGATATAGCTGCAGGAAATGGGCAAAGCCAGCTGGCTTTTCTGCCATGTTTTCACCGGCCTGGTTAAGGAGGACACTGATTCTTGTGATAAAAGATGGGGGACAAGATGCCGTTGGAGCCATTTGTTGTGCTTGTGTAGAGGCCTACTCACCTCTCTCTGAGGCAAATTTTCTGACCAGCTTTATTCTAACAAAGGTGAAAGTAAAAGCATTAATTGCTCAGTTGTGTCTGACATTTTGTGATCCCATGGACTGCAGCCCACCAGGCTCCTCTGTCCATGGGATTCTCCAGGCAAGAATATTAAGAGTAGGTTGCCATTCCTTCTCCAGGGGATCTTCTTGACCCAGGGATTGAACCCTCCCACCTTGCAGGCAGATTCTTTACCACTGAGCCACCAGAGAAACCCTATAACAAGGGTGATGTGTCATATTATAAGCCATTGAATAAACACATGCATGTACCCATTCCTGTACATTATCTATACCAAGAGTATTTGTTGTGCATCCACTGTTTTATAAAAGTCAATTCATTTCTCCTATAATCTTAAAGATAATAGATTTTAGAAGCAAGTAGCCTTTCAGTTTCTGGAATCATTTGAAAGTCAGCTGCTCCATTCTTACAAAATTTGAGTATCCTATTTTGATCACTGACATATAAAAGCTGTATAGTTAGTAATTAGAGAAACCTTGAAAAGTTGACCAAACAATTAGTGGTACATTCCTGGTATGTATACCAGGCTTCAGTGATTAAAATTTCATCCTCCTCTCTTCTTCACTTACAAAAAAGTATTGTTAAACAAAGCCAGTCAATAACAAATAAGTCTGTTATAGGTAGTATGCTTGTTTTCAGATACTTGAGATATAGGTAATAAACTTGCTGTGTGAGTATTCTGAAGAATCCCCCCGTCAGCACAGGATACACGTGTTTGGTCCCTGATACGGGAAGACCCGCCCGCCATGGAGCGCACCGGAGCCTGTGTGCCAACTCTGTGCCTGTGCTTTGCAGCCGCAGCCGCTGAGGCCTCCACGTGCTGGAGCCTGTGCTCCAGCAGGAGAGCAGCCCCTGCTCTTTGCAGCTAGAGAAGGGCCCTCTCAGCCACGAAGACCAAGCATGGCTGCAAATAGATACATAAATCAAATTATAAACAAATGTAAGCACTCACAAAGCAAAAAAGAAATGAAAAAAAAAGATGGTCAGAGAAATTGAGGAGGAGGAGAACTTGGAAGGGGTTGAGTAGGGGGTGGATTCCACGAGAGAGAAAGGCTTGTGCTCACGCCCGGGAACAGGGTCCTGGGCATGGTGGACACTCAGCAGCTATGTGCTGGACCTGGGGGAGGTGAGCCCTGGAGAGAGGCGGGGCATAAAGCAGACAGGCTCCGGCTTGGATTTTCCTCAGAGTCAGAGGAGGCAGAATGCTGATGGCAGTTTTAAGCAGGCGAGACCCTTTTGTTTGACTAGATCCCTCTGGATGTTATGTCGGAGTGGCCTGGACAAAACTGAGAGGGAGATGTTGAATTAACAGACCGCCCCCACCCCACCCACTGCTGTCGGTTACCTGAAAGTTGTACTTTTTCTTTACCTTGAGGGTAGTATGATTTACTGTGATGGGGTGAGGTGAATGGCGATTTGTATAAACTTTTTGAAGTTCACTGAGGAAGAAAACCCCGTAAAACCACTATTCTTATGGATCAATTAAAACAACACCGTGTAAAATAAAGATCAGGAATTTAACTTTTTAACCATTAACTTAATTGAGGTTATGGCTGTAGATTTCTGGTAGGAGAGATTTTTCTGTTTGCATTATTTGGTGAAAGAAACTTAATATATGGAAATGAATCCTTAGAATAGGGTTTTATGAATTGAGTGTCTATAGAAGCTATGCACTTGGAGGAAGATCCAGTTTGTAAAGTGCTAATATTGTCTGTCCAATCTGGTGTTTTAATTAGTATCAAAGGAAGGGAAATACTGTGGTAATTGTAACCTTATGTTACTCCCTTAGTTCAATTAGTTTTAAACCATAGTCATTATCTGTTGTCTTTAGTTGTTGTGATCTCATTAGATGAAGTGATATTGCAGTTGTGATTTGGGAGATTAAAGAAATAACATGTTTTTTCTTATTACCAAAATGATACATGTTTGTTGAAGACAGCTTTGGAAAATACAGGTAAGGGAGTAAAAAAGCATGCCCCAGATCTCCCTGACCAGAAATAATTCCTGTCCATTTGCTGGGAAGGGTCAGCTTTGCTCAAATTGCCTAGAAGCATACTTGCATTCAGTTTGGGAGACTCACAGGCCTGTTTGGGACTCTGAGACCTGGAGATGGGACAGCGCAGGGTCAGTCAGCCCACACATTCGTGGCCCTGGGAGTATGTGTCTTGGTGCTTCTACGCCTTCTAGGTCTTTAAGAGAAGTTGAAAATTTAGAAATACAGATTTAATGTGAAATCTCCAATTTTTATGTGAGACAGAAACTACTAATAACCCACTGGGATTCAAGCAGAGCAGACCTGAGGCCTGCATTTAGTCTTTGTTGCCTTGACAGCTTATAACCTTTGCTACGTATAGTTGTGTAGCCTGTGTTTCTCTCTATCAGTTCAGTTCAGTTGTTCAGTGGTGTCCGACTCTTTGCGACCCCATGGACTGCAGCATGCCAGGCCTCCCTGTCCATCACCAACTCCCAGAGCTCGCTCAAACTCATGTCCATCAAGCCAGTGATGCCGTCCAACCATCTCATCCTCTGTCGTCCCCTTCTCCCACCTTCAGGCTTTCCCTGCATCAGGGTCTTTTCAAATGAGTCAGTTCTCTGCATCAGGTGGCCAAAGTATTGGAATTTCAGCTTCAACATCAGTCCTTACAACGAATATTCAGGACTGATTTCCTTTAGGATGGACTGGTTGGATCTCCTTGCAGTCCAAGGGACTCTCATGAATCTTCTCCAACACTGCAGTTCAAAAGAATCAATTCTTCGGCACTCAGCCTTCTTTATGGTCCAACTCTTACATCCATACGTGACTGCTGGAAAAACCATAGCTTTGACTAGACAGACCTTTGGTGGCAAAGTAATGTCTGCTTTTTAACATGCTGTCTAGGTTGGTCATAGCTTTGCTTCCAAGGAGTAAGCGTCTTTTAATTTCATGGCTGAAGTCACCATCTGTAGTAATTTTGGAGCCCAAGAAAATAAAGTCTGTCACTGTTTCCCTTGTTTCCCCATCTATTTGCCATGAAGTGATAGGACTGGATGCCATGATCTTCATTTTTTGAATGTTGGGTTTTAAGCCAGCTTTTTCACTCTCCTCTTTGACTTTCATCAAGAGGCTCTTTAGTTACCCTTTACTTTCTCCATAAGTGTAGTGTCGTCTGCATATCTGCTGCTGCTGCTTCTGCTGCTGCTAAGTCACTTCAGTAGTGTCCGACTCTGTGTGACCCCATGGACTGGAGCTTCTCCGTCCCATGAGATTTTCCAGGCAAAAGTACTGGAGTAGGGTGCTGTTGCCTTCTCCCTGCATATCTGGGGTTATTGATATTTCTCCCGGCAATCTCTATTCCAGCTCTCTCAGTACAGTGGAGTCTACTCCCAAGCCTTAAGAGTATGCTGCCTCGGCAGTGTGTACCAATCTCCTGTTTCCTTACTAGCATTGGGGAAAGCCTTCTCAAAAAAATTCCTAGCCAGTTTTGTTTGTTTTAATTTTCATTTTTTTGGTACAGTTACTGCGTTGCTGGGCTTCCCAGCGGGTTCCAGTGGCTCAGTGGTAAAGAATCTGCCTGCAATGCAGGAGACTCAGGTTCAAGTCCCAGGGTCAGGAAGCTCTGCTGCAGGAGGAAATGGCCACACACTTCAGTACTCTTGCCTGGGAAATCCTATGGACAGAGGAAGCCTGGTGGGCTACAGTCCATGGGGTCGCAGAGTCGGACATGACTTAGCGACTGCACAGCAAAACTGAGGTAAACACTGATTAAACGTTTATTGACCTTACTCAGATTTACTTGGTAACTCGCCACCTTGCTAGAACTCTGAGTTCCAGTAGTATTTTGGTCATTTATTCAGTGTGTCTCAACTTTTGTATTATATAATATTTGTACCCCACTAGTCCTAGTAAATAGTACTCGTGGCAGGTGTCATCCCCCAAACCTGAGTACCTTGGTACCTGGAGCACACCCGTAACCCATGTTAAAGAACTATGGTTGAGAAGCTCTGGGTTTGGTCAGTGGGACTGTTTGAGCACGTGCTCTGTATCTGGCAGTGCTCTGGCTGTCCAGCCTTGAACCATGACAGCGATCTCAGCTCTCCAACACCTCATGATTTTTTTAAAATTTCTTTTGCATTTATCGTATTGATCATCATATTTATAAAAGATAATTTTTATTTCCAGAATTTATAGTTTTTTGGCTTTTATTTCTTATTGACATGAACCTACCCCCCAGAAAAAAACCAGTGGTAGATGCTGTCAGCCTCTAATTTCTTAAATTCTATTAATTCTCTTGAGTTCTATTAAACTCTGCTACAAAAAGTCACAAGTGGACTTTGGTGAGCAGTTCCTTTCCTGTGATGATGAGAAAACCAGGGTACAGTACTGGGACTGTGTAATGGGAACTTCTGGAGTGTCTGTCTAACTCAACACAGATCCCTTAACTGTCCTCAAACCTAGACATCCATTCCCCTGCATACTTCTTCCTCCCCACAGAATACACAGAGGATTGAATTGGGTTTAGTTCAGTCTGACCCAAGCTAGTCCAATCAGTGTCCTTTTCTTGGAAATTTGACTTTGGGCCCAAGTGAGGGTTCGACCTCACTGCATTCTCAGGGCGTAATGTAGAAACTTGGGAGTTCTAGGCTGTTGTGTTCTGCTGTTGTGTCTGGGGACAGAGAAAGGTAATTTATGGATGGAGAGATTAAAGTAAGTATAGAGAAGCAGGAAGAGAGAATACTACCTGAGATTACTTTAAACCTCCGCCTCCAGTCCTTTCTGGGGCTGGGTGTTTTCCTGTTTTGTGAAGTCTGTGAAGTTCTGTGAAGTCCTGTATTCTTAAGATTAACAGCGCTCCCCGCACCCTCTATATATCTTTTAGCTGAAGCCAGCTGAGGTTGGGTTGTTTAAGCCTTCTCTTCATTTTCAGCCCTATATTCTTTCTATAATCCTACCTTATCTCTTGTATTTCTTGACTATCATCTGAGGAAGTTGTGAATTTATTATTTCTCCATATAACAGCAACATCAAAAATTAAGGATATACTAGTATATATAACGGAGACGGCAATGGCACCCCACTCCAGTGCTCTTGCCTGGAAAATCCCATGGGCGGAGGAGCCTGGTGGGCTGCAGTCCATGGGGTCGCGAAGAGTCGGACACGACTAAGCGACTTCCTTTCACTTTTCACTTTCATGCATTGGAGAAGGAAATGGCAACCCACTCCAGTGTTCTAGCCTGGAGAATCCCAGGGGCAGGGGAGCCTGGTGAGCTGCCGTCTATGGGGTCGCACAGAGTCGGACACGACTGAAGCGACTTAGCATCAATATNGGAAATGGCAACCCACTCCAGTGTTCTAGCCTGGAGAATCCCAGGGGCAGGGGAGCCTGGTGAGCTGCCGTCTATGGGGTCGCACAGAGTCGGACACGACTGAAGCGACGTAGCATCAATATATATAAAATAGATAATCAACAAGGACCTACTGTATAGCACAGGGAACTCTACTCAGTATTCTGGAATAACCCATATGGGAAAATAATCTGAAGAAAACTGAGTATATGTATACGTATAACTGAATCACTTTCCTGTACACCTGACACTTAACACAGTATTGTAAATCAGCTATATTCCAATATAACATAAAAATTAAAAAATTAAGGATAGCAAGAAAAGCAGAAGTGCACAAATTTAAGCTAATTCAGACAATTATGATNTTAAGCTAATTCAGACAATTATGATTTTATTAGAAAGTCCATTTTGCACATGTGGTAGGTGACCTTTCTTAAGTCAGTTCAGATCTCTTGTGAAGAAAAACAAAAAGGAAGAGATTTTGAATTTATTTCCAAATGTCCTAGAATTTTGGTGGAGTAATTTCCCTTCATATACATATAACATTTTGACCTCATGAAAGACATGATACTACATCTGTTTAAGCATGTACTCTTCCAGAAACTGAAAGAAGACTCTTTACTATCTAAATATCAAGAAATTGAATCAGTGTAATTTACCTGGTGGGTGGTAGTATTAGTCCCTTAGCTCTGTCTGTTTCTTTGCGACCCAATGGACTGTAGCCTGCCAGGCTCCTTTGTCCATGGCATTCTCCAGGCAACAATACTGGAGTGGGTAGCCTTTCCCTTCTCCAGGGGATATTCCTGACCCAGCGATTGAACCCAGGTCTCCTGCATTGCGCACTCTTAATGTCTGAGCTACCACTTCCCCAGTGGCTCAGATCATAAAGAATTTACCTGCGGCTAGGCGGGGCAACCCAAGACGGGCGGGTCATGGTGGAGAGGTCTGACAGAATGTGGTCCACTGGAGAAAGGAATGGCAAACCACTTCAGTATTCTTGCCTTGAGAACCCCATGAACAGTAGGAAAAGGCAGAATGGTAGGATACTGAAAGAGGTACTCCCCAGGTCAGTAGGTGCCCAATATGCTACTGGAGATCAGTGGAGAAATAACTCCAGAAAGAATGAAGGGATGGAGCCAAAGCAAAAGCAATACCCAGTTGTGGATGTGACTGGTGATAGAAGCAAGGTCTGATGCTGTAAAGAGCAATATTGCATAGGAACCTGGAATGTTAGGTCCATGAATCAAGGCAAATTGGAAGTGTTCAAACAGGAGATGGCAAGAGTGAATGTCGACATTCTAGGAATCAGCGAACTAAAATGGACTGGAATGTGTGAATTTAACTCAGATAACAATTATATCTGCTACTGCAGACAGGAATCCCTCAGAAGAAATGGAGTACCCATCATGGTCAACAAAAGAGTCTGAAATGCAGTACTTGGATGCAGTCTCAAAAACGACAGAATGATCTCTGTTTGTTTCCAAGGCAAACCGTTCAATATCACAGTTATCCAGTTCGGCTCCAAAATCACTGCAGATGGTGACTGCAGCCATGAAATTAAAAGACGCTTACTCCTTGGAAGAAAAGTTATGAGCAACCTAGATAGCTTATTCAAAAGCAGAGACATTACTCTGCCGACTAAGGTCCATCTAGTCAAGGCTATGGTTTTTCCAGTAGTCATGTATGGATGTGAGCGTTGGACTGTGAAGAAGGCTGAGCACCGAAGAACTGATGCTTTTGAACTGTGGTGTTGGAGAAGACTCTTGAGAGTCCCTTGGACTGCAAGGAGATCCAACCAATCCATTCTGAAGGAGATCAGCCCTGGGATTTCTTTGGAAGGAATGATGCTAAAGCTGAA